>JAPYZI010001812.1:0-34432 GCA_030523105.1 Ophioninae sp. A BG-2022a | reverse complement strand
TCAGTCACCACCGTTGAACCGTACGAACGGTTGTACGGCCAATCTTCTTCGCTCACTCTCCTATGCCTAGCCAACTATCCTACGTGACACCCTCCTCAATCTCCCCCCCCCCCTCCCCCTCGCCCCCTCGCCCTGCCACAAACCGTCACACCCCCGCCTCAAACCCCTCTTCCCTTCGCCATTCTTCGCCGCCCACCCCCTTTACTCTGTACTATGCAAATTTTTACTCCCGCGCGCTCGTTCAGAGATAGATATGCAGCTCGCGAAATAAGTATGTAACACGTTTGTCGCTGGAACGTGCACACGTTCGTATATATGTTCAAACACACGCAAAATGATACCTACACCTACCACAATAATGAGCGGCTGACCCGATTCTAAAGTAGATGCACCGCGTCGCGAGAGGTCACTAACCTCCCTCGAGTCTCGAGAGAGAGAGAGAGAGAGAGAGAGAGGGAGAGAGAGAGAGTGAGAGGTCGCACCAAAATACCCGGGAAAGAGAAGGAGGAAGGGTGGAAGTTTGCCGGAGAAGGATGGCGGGGAACGAGAGGGGGCGCAACGGGTAACGGGGGAGGGGGAGGAGGCGCAATCAAATGAAAATGAGATCACGACTCTCTCGTTACGACATCAAAAGTGACGGTGGAGGCTATAGAAGGGAATGGAGAGGGAAGAGGAAAAAGAGAGAATGAGAGATGAGGGGGGAGGGGGGGGAGGAGGGAGAACGAGGGTTTTCAAATATGGCGGAAAGAAGGGCGAAGGGTAGAGAAGGAGAAAGAACAGCAACGGTATGGAGGACGAGGCGAGTGACGTAACTGGCTCTCGAGGCGAGGTCAATGACCGAGGGATAAAGTGGCCAGGGTGGGGGCGGCCCTGGTGGCGAGGAGGTGATACGGGGGAGAATGAGGGTTTTCATTTCGCGGGGAAGAGAGAAACTTCGATGCACCCCTCGTTGCAATACCACCGGAAACAAAAGAACCCTCTCGAATGGTTGCAACATTTGTGGCGGTTCGTTCGGCCAGCTATCGAAGGGGTGGGAGATGGGAAACGTTCTCGCAGGATCGGCAATGACGAAGATTTAGGTCTCGAGTTTTATAGGGAGAGAAGAGGAATTTTGAGGGTTTTATTTTTTTTTTTTTTTTTTTTTTGGTTCGTGATATGGTAATACCGAAGGACTGAAACGATAATAAAAAAAGAACGGTTGGTATTATTTATTTTCATCGCTGTTGAGAAAGTAACGAAAAAATAAAAGGATATTTAAAAATACAGGTCTTTTTTTTTTTTTAATTGCCGTTATTTTTATTGTTCGACTGACAGAAGTATTATTGAACGTTATTAACAGAATTTGAAAAAATAGGACATTAAAAAGTACCTGTTTTTTTTTTACAAATTTCACTTATACGATTTATTGAATTATTATTAATTATCGATACAATAAAATCAAATAGTATATCTCTGAAAAAGCATTTTTTTTTTTATATTAATCAACCTTTTGGATTTCCAATTCCACTAAAAAGCCGGCAAAAAAAAATTGCAAGTTTTTCAAAAACATTGAAGAAAAATGAAGAAAAATATATAAAAATAAAAAGAAACTTGCACAAATTGGGCCAGAGTAGGAAATCGGAATTTCGTATTGACCAGAAAGCTCAAAATTTCAAATTTCAATATTCCAAAAGTACAAGTTTCTCAAACTTTCACGTAAGCGAAACCTCTATTTTCAAAATATACAAATCCATAATTGTCAGCTTTCTGATCAATCGAAGTTCGGAATTCCTAACCCACGTTTTTTAAAATTAACTTCTAAAAAAATCCCAAAATTTTCTTGAACTACAAAAAAATTCCAAAATTTTCTTGAATCGACTTGAAAAAGTTAAAAAATTTTTTTTTTTGAATTGCGTCCGAAAAAAAAAAGAGAATGCCCCATTTAAAAAAATCGGTGAACAAACTAAAAAAAAAAAGGACGTTCTTTTCCACAATTCTTTTTGACGTTTTGCAGGGGAAACGAAACGGGAATGAGAAAGAAGGACGTGAAAATAGACAGCGGTGAACGGACGTTTATAGGTATGCGCGTGGACACGAAGATAATAGCCGAGTAACGCGTTAGCTAGCCTGTAAAATATAGCAAAAGTACTATTTCATCGAGCATAGGTAGCGTATAAGGTGTGTAGCGTGTGTATCCCGGGAGAAGGTTCTATCGTTGCAATGTTGCACATAACGATCGCGGTATAAGTATCAGTGCAACAGTAGTGCGACCGAGCGACCTAGTCTTTAATGATACCCAACACTCTCTTCCGCGTTCTCTTCCCTTTCCACTGCTCGCGTGTTTAAACCAAACGCCTCTTCCCCCTTCCCCTTCCACCGTCGCGCCCCCCCCCCTCCCCTCGTTTTTTCTCCTTGCACCCATTCCCCTGAAACTTCTCGTCTTCTTCGTTCGTCGCGACGATTCTCTCAAGGATTCGCGAAACTTGTGGCTTCTGCGCGAGTTCCACCTTTCATTGTAGCGTAAAGCCAAAGCCGTCGGGCGTTACTTTATACCGCGTGAAATCTCGGGAAAGTCATCGCGAAGAATGAGATCGAAAAGAAAAAGAAAACTTGGATGTAACAACCGAGCGGAGATACGCGCCGTTTATTTCCGAGCGCCCTCGAAAACAAAAAAAAAAAGCATACGTTTCGTTCAATGAGAATTAGGTTACGTATTGATGCAATTGAAAAAATAAATAAATGTTTATGCGATCAGCCAAAGCGGTTCGTATAAAGATTTTTTGATTTTGATTTTTAGGACGAGATTGATTATAGTCAAGGAATTGATTATTCGATCTGTAGCAATGGTTTTATTTTGAATTACGAATTGTTGTGATAAGATAATTCGTTTATTGGATAGAAATGATATTTATTGAAAAATTTGAATGCGGTGAATTTGAGCATTATTGAATTTTCAGAGAACAGATATAATATGAATTTTGGAAGTTTTGTGTGTTACGTGTAATAATGCGTAATGATAATTTGATGTAATAAATAATTACGGGTTGAAATAAAATAATAATTTATAAACTTTGATGGATATCGTTTTTTTCGTTTGTGCATTTAATTCGTATAATTAATTTTTTCAGGTTATGGTACCTAGGAATAATTATTTAATAACAATATTAATAAATTAATGTTTATAGAAAATCTTTTGCGTTACGTATATTCCATTGTTATGACTGATTATAATTTTTCAAATATTAAGTTCATTGGACTAACAACATTTATTATTCTGGATCGTTATTATCATTTTTTAAATATTAATTAAGATTAAAAAAAAAGCATTTATCGCGACAAAAATTCCCAACAAAACAATTATCGAAAAAAAAAAGAATTCTCTTCCCTTCCCTAATTCGTATAATCGTGAACCTCTTTTTCGGGGTCTTACTCGCGCACGTTCTGGTTTAGAGCAATGAGAAAAAGAGGGAGACAGAGATGAGACCCGTCTCTCTCGCTGTACTCGGGGCCACACATGTTACTGACCTACTCAACGCACGCCGCACACTTCGAACTTTTTATCCCGAGGATTTGTCGTACATAGAAAAACGAAAAGTAAAAATCCTTTAAAAAAAGTTTTCTAGAAACGTCAAACATATATTCGTTTAAATATCAGACTGATTCAAATAAAACTGATCAGCTGACGTCTAAACCTAATTTTTAAATAAATGGCGTTTTTATTTCAGCCTCAGGACAATAAAAAAAAAATGAATAAAATGTTTTTTAGTTCCAACGTATACGTTTTGGATGAATTTGGCAATTTTTGTTATAAAGACCAAAATGCTATTTCTATATTATTATTTACACTCGAATATTTTCGATATTTTTTTTTCGTAAATAGGAATGAGATTTAGAAAAAAAAACGAAGTTTTTTAGGAGTTCAAAAATCATGTCAAAGTTATTTGTATCGAATATCGTCAAGCTCTCCTCAAGAGACTGATCAGCTGATCTGAAAAGGAGTCCAAGTAAATTGAAATTAATTCCTCGGGCTCAGTACGATTAAAAAAAATGGAAGCTAAAAAACATTCAGTTCCTTTTTTCAAAGATGGATTTGAAGTTCGCATAGTTGCAACCCAAAGAAATTCCTTTTCTCATTTTTATTTTCATAATTCCATTGTGTTGCGAAATATTTATCTTCACATTTGTCCAATAAATTATGACAATAAAAAAATCGAATAATTATTGTGACATTTTACTGACAATTTCAGTGAAAAAAAAAAAAAAAAACTAGAGAAATTGAGAAATAATTATTTTCGTTGCATCGCAACGTTGCGAACTTCAATTTCTTTTTCGTAAGTCCGTGAAAGTTTCTGGACCAACAGATGGTGACGAAGGCCAAGAGTGGCCCATTTACATCGTTATTTCTAGTGGAATTTTTCGTATATTTTTTTTTTTCTTTCTTTTCTTTTCTTTTTCGTACATTTCTTCGAGGATTCCTACGAGGGACAAAAGAATGCGAAGGTTTGGTCCAACGGTCCAAGGATACGTATGCATTCCTCAAGCTACCTGCTCTCGGGAAAATGGGAGGTTAAAGAGGGGAGGAAGGAAAGATTCTGGGGAAAGATTCACGCGATGGTTTTCCTTCTGTGGCCAAAAAATGATTTCCTGGGTCAGGAAGAGATCGGTACCCTTCGTGGGTCAAAATTCTCCATTTCTCTCTTTCCCAATGTTTGTTCATTTTTCTCTCTCTCTCTTTTTCTATCTCCTCTTTCCCATTTTTTCATTTGCTCAGCGTGACAGAACCCAGCGCAGACTTTTCAGGATTTTGACAGTGGTCCGAAAAGGAGACGTTTTCTCGCTCGGTTGAAACCAAAAATGGTCACAGGACATAATGCCCATCCCTGTATTTCATTCTCGATGTTGCAACTGTGGTGAAAAGGTCAGCATCGAACAATCGAAACTTTTCCTCCGCAATGAATTTTTCATGGCTGACAAGTTCGAGGAGAAAATAGATGGCGTTCGTACGTTTTGAAAGAAGACCGGATGATCGGTGTGGTCTTCAGGGGCGGAACCAGGAATGCATATAACCTCCTAACGATTTTCTTTCAAACGCATCGACACGCAATACCGGAAAAATCGTCTGTTTTCGATTTTTCTCCCCCCTCCCGCCACATCGCTTGAATAATTCTTTTTCAAATTTACCAATAACCGAAACTTTTCGGAGCAACGAATTCCTCCTGCCTCTGGATAATCGCGGAGGTTGCATAATTTTTTGAGCAATGATTTCGAGACAAAATATTTATTTCTCGAGACAAACAAAAAGATGGGAAAGAGAGAAAGCGAAGAGTTAAAAATGAAAAAAAAATCATAAATATTTTAGCTGATCGTGGGAGCATTGGAAATGTATTTTTTAAATAAAAACAAATTCATTCAAATGTATATTTTATCTTTAATACATTTTTCAAACAACTAAAATAATTGAACATTTTAATTCGATTGAAAAATTGACAAGCTTTACAATTTATTTTTTTAATTCAAAGAATAAATGAAACAAAAAATAAAAAAAACTTAAAAGCTGTATTCAAAAATAAAAAAGATATCGAGCAAACCGTGGGCGAAGTATCCCGACGTGGGATACGCTCAGCTCGAAGGCTGAGGCAGATCTGGGCGCTCTAGTGTACGCGCGATACGAGTTGGTCGATCCGCGAGAACGAGGCACCTGGTCTCTCGCGATTCAGGTGTGTGGAGGTGGTACGAAGGGGATCGTACTCGCTCGTGTGAACGAATGTAAAGAGAGTTGAGTAGGATGGTAAGAAGGGCTGGATGAAGAGTGGGGGTAATTCGAAGTGTTGGTGCGCGTTTATACATTCGAAAACTCGCAAGTGTGCGCACACGCGGCAAGAAAATTGGAATTTCACAGTTTTCGCGAGTCCGTAAACGAGTGGCGGATCGACATCCCCACCAGGGGATTTTTACCCCTTCCAAGAGTAGTTCGAACCTCCCACCATTATGAGGATCACCACCCGCGCGAAGAGCACGAGGCCGTTGACTCGACGGCCTTCGCGAGTCGTTTATATACAGATATATAGATACCGACCCCTTAATCCATCTCTCCAACGCGCGAATTTAGCAAAAGTATTTATATCGACGTTCCTGACGTTTTTTTTTTCGGCTCTCGTTTTTCTTTCTTTTTTATTTCGTTCCTTCAATTTTTCTTGGCTTTATCGTCGCGAAGTACGATTAACCGTGAATTGGCTCGAAATAAACTTTTTTTTTTCTCTTTTTTTTTTTTTTAAATTGTTTCCCGTGATCTCGATTCACTCGAGATCGAGCAAAACGAAATGAAACGAAATTAATTTTCTTTTTCGAATTAAAAAATTACTGGATCGATCTTCCGACGAAAAGTTTTCACGAAATTCTGGCGAGTTTGGATCTTAGTGATAAATGGAGAATTTGATTAATTGTTCATTTATCGGCAAGTTTTCATTGTCGAAAGAAAATAATTTGTACGTTTGTTAATTTGAGTAGTTGAAATTGTTTTATTGATTATTTTGTTATTATCAATAATTAACTGAACATTCAATCTACACAATGAGTTCAACGATTATTTCTTATTTATTCGTCTGTTTATTCATTTTTATTTATTTACATCGAATCGTTTTTTAATTTATTTTTTACCATGAGACTTTAATTATTTTGTCAATTGATTGTCAAACGCGACATTGTATTATGTTTATTCGAAACTTTTTTCGTATTCGTTTAAAAACTTGCTCGATCCTAAATCTTGATGATATAAAATTTTCAAAGCGGCTATTTGGTTTCATTCCGTTTTGCAATTATTGAAATTTGCAAAAGCTTTTTTTTTGTTTAACCGAATATGTTAAATTCGTATTTTTATAACTACTAAATTATTTATCGAAAAAATGTAGTGTAATAATTCACATATTGTTATTCCAACAATAATCATCATTAGTCAAATATTCCACAATTATGACGATTTTTAAATATCCGTCCGTTTATTTTAATATCCGTCCAGAAAGATTAATCGGCAATTTTCGTGAATTCTTGGATCGGATATAAGTGGGGGAAGGACGAGGTTCGAGCGTGTGAAGAATTTTGGGAAACCCGGAGCTTTGCGGTTGAGAAGAAAGGAGAGCAGAAATAAAATCATCCGCTGACCAACGTGAAACTCAGGCGTTTATTTTCCGCCATCAAGAGTGGAATGGGTAGAATCTTTGTTGAGATACGATGAATGGAAAATTTACCAATGGACCGAAATACCGTGTGCATACGCGACCTGTGCACTCCTACCTGCTCGACCATTTTTTTTTTCCTTTCGATGAGCGAGGATCTCGCCGATGTGGAAAAATACTCTGCAGCTTTTTCGAGAAACGTGAAAAACGAAAATCCAACCACGCGGAGTGAAGGTATATTTTTTTTTAAGCTTCGAAATTAATTTTCGTAATATTCGGGACCATCTTTTTGTTCGATCAATTTTGCGTTGGTCTCAAGTATTTTCGTTAATAAATCGGTTCTTTTATACTATATTTAATCACTCCCTTCATTATTCTTGAAGCTTCCGGTTGCTGGATTTTATTGATCGAGTTTTAATTAAACCCCGAGTTCCGAAAATCCTCGGAATTCAAATACGTTTTTATTTTATTAACATTTTTTTAAGTATAAAAGGTTTATACTTAAAAAAATGTTAATTTATCATATCTCATTTATCATTTTTTTTTCATATCTCATTTTTATTGCATAATTTGTAACGTTGCTATTTTTTTCAATTGTGATCACGTATATTTGTTTTGGAGTTTTCATTCGTGAATGTATGATCGTAGCTTTTGTGATATTAATTAATTATAAATATTTGCATCGAGTTTTCTTCGAATTAGAAATAATATTTATTGATGCAAACAATAAATTATTATTATTTCTCAATTAATGAAACAATATTGATAAATAACATATCATTAATTAATAATTATTTTTTCATTCATTAAATATTTATAATTATATTATAATCATTAGCTGTATCTATACTAGTGATATTTTTTATTATTTATCATATCGATATTTGAAAAACGAAATATCATGATTGAAATGATACATTTATTAATATCAATAATTTTTTATAATACAATTTTTAATTAAAAAAAACTAAATCTTCGTATTATAAAAACAATGAAAATTTGTGCATTTTATAATGAAAGAATTTGCATTTTCCGGGACCGAGGATATGCACTCACATGTGAGAATAAAATCCCACGCGTCGAGGAACGCTGCAATGTCCAGCGAAATTTGATTTCCGAGTCTCGGTCTTGATAGCCGGACGTTAAACCGCGCAAAAGCGCTCGAATATCAGTCGCCATGATTCTTTTTACATGTTTTTTTTTTTCTTACTTTTTGCCTCTCGTTTCGTCTGAACGCGCGAGCAGCGAAGAAAGAGAAAGAGGATTGAGAGCGTCGAGGTGAGCGACAAAATAATCGCGTTCAGTTATTCCGTCTCTACTACTGAATTCAACGATTATAATTCTTTTGGACATTGATGACGGGATCGTATTTTCGAAGTTTTTCGCCGTGGGGATTTTTGCCTTCGTTTGAAAAATAACACGAGCGCTCGAATAACTTTTATGCTCTCGTAGACGCGTACGTCAGCTCGATCGAACGACGATCATGAAACAACCGTGGCTTTTGCACATTAGCACGTATTCTCATTCTTCGTGGGCCAAAAAATCCCTAGCGAAAAAACTGCAGTAACACAATTTTTGCTTTAATAAATTTTTTTCGATTGTTTTTCACTTCTTTATATATTTTTAAAAAACATGGAATTGACAGATGAACGATCAGTGAAGAGAATATTCTGTTTCAATTTTATCACGTTGTTTTTGAATTAAAAAAAAAAAACAATTAAAAGTGACAAACAAAAATCAACTGCGAAAGTATTTTTCATCGAATCTTTCTTTGATTGTGTCAGTTTTGTTGATTTTTAAAAACGTTGGATGAACGCCGAAAAATCAGCCTCGAGAAAATTATTCGACGAATAATTTATTTTTATTTTTGTCAATTTCCTTTTTATAAAAAAGAAAAAACGTGAAATTGATCGACAAAAATTCAGTGCTGAAAGGAGTTTTCCTCGAATCATATTTTTCGATTTTCTTTGTTATAAATTGATTGATTTTTGAAAACTGGATTAAATATCGAAAGTCCTTAATTTTATTGAATAAAGATTGCCTTTTTTTTTACGTTCGTTCGAATTTTGTTTCTTCGATAAATTAATCGTTCGAAGGATATTCTTGATCGAAACAAATAAGGAAAATTCTCATCAGCTGATGACTGTTCGGTAGACTGAAACCCCGAAGCGATTCGAAGCTCGTGCGAGTCGAGTTGCCTTTCTCGAAGTTGCAGTTACAGATCTACTTGTCGAGAGAGATATGGATGTAAAAGTGGCGAATTGTTGAAAACAAGTGTACGGTATATATCCGAGTACAAAATCGTGTGCTTTCACTTTTGCGCTCAGATAAAAGTAACTTTCGCTTAACAAGAGAGTGAGAGAGAAAGACAGAGAGAGGTTGATTGATATCAGTTTCACGATCGAGAAACTGCGAGTTTGATCCCAGGCGCAGGTTTCGTATCGCGTTGCAAAACATCGGAAATATCGATTTTATCCCTCTTTTTTTATTCCTTTTTTTCGTTCTTTCTATCAGGAGAATTTCTTACCTTGCATCCTTCGCAGGAGTGAACCCCATAGTGAAAACCGGAAGCCTTGTCACCGCAAACACGACAGAGGACAGTTGTGCCGTCGAATTCTGCAAAAAAGAAAAAAAAAAGGAAATTGTGAGTCAACATCGAACGTGGTCGACCTTTTTACAATTTTTTTATATTTTCAAATATTTCAATTTTTGGACAAATATTTTTATACATTTTTGAAGGTTTTCATATAATGTAAAAATTGTTATTGTTTTTAAGGATTTTTTTAAAACTTTAGATTTATTGATAGGCTCTAATCATTTTTTTTAAAGATTTTTTTTCAAAGATTCTTATTATTGAACAAGATTCTCTTTTTTATGAGATTTTTTATCCAAGATTTGTCTTTCTTTTTGAAATATTTATTTTTCTAACTTATCGCTTTATTTTTCGAATATTTTCTTTTCTTTTTGAAAATCATTGTTTTTTCGAAGATTTCGCTTCGTTCGTGATTATTATTTTTTAGATGATGTTGATTTTTTTTTAATTGGTCGAACGAAATGATGTAAGGAGAGATAAGAGATCGTGGCAGGCCACGTGGTTGCGGCTGCTGCGAGTGCATCGTAAGAGACGCGCTCGCGGAGAGTGCATCAGGAGAAAGGAGGTGGGAGTGGAGAAAGATCACTTTCTCCGCGCGGCAAAAGGAGCACGCTCCCGCCCGAGCTCGGTTACAGCATCGGGTCTCGCGTATTACAACTTTCAGCTTTCACTCGAGCCACGACTCGTGTCGACTGGGAGAACGTTCCTCCACGTTCGACATCGCTGATTAATCATAAATTTGTTTTAAATAAAAATGCACGTTATGAATTCTCGATTAAACCTTTTTTACCAGCTGATCGATCGGAAATCGTATCTCGCGTTGTACGATCGATTTATGTCGATTTTTAATCGATGTTTTACTGTCGATTTATGCATTTGCATTTGGGGTGACATTTTTTTATCGCACTTCCATAATTGAACGACAATTTTTTTTTCATTCGTCAATCTTTATTTTTGTACGTAATTTCTCTTCTCCTAATATCGTAGACCATCGATCAAACGGATAGAAAAATTGGCATTGATCGTAGTCAGTGAAAACGTTCCAAAGAATTTTCATCCCGAAAATTACGAAAATTCGTTGAATTTGGTTATCGAAATGAAGTAATCAATTAACGTTCACGCTGTACAAAAGTTTTACGATATAATTTCACAAAAATAAAAGCGCAGCTTTACGAATTTTCTCAAATTCAAAAAAATTCAAATTTTTAAGTCGTAAGAATAAAAAATAAATTCCAAAATTCCTCAACAACAAAAAAAAAACCGGATCTCATCAATTTTGAAAGCAACAAGAACACGAAAACCAATTCTTCAAGAAACAAAAAACCACGACAAAAAGTCACGAAACTGATGTACTAAAATTTATCTAATTCGTCACAAGTACAAAAAATCCGATTTTAAAAGTACGATATTTTCGTACGATTATTATTCCACTGACCAATACAAAAAAAAAAGTAAATGAAAAATTCCAAGGCTGTTCCGCACTTCACAAAAAAAAAACCTCTCTTGAAAAGATCTACAGCTCCGATGGAAAGAAAATTCTCTCCGAAGGAAAACAACGTCGTTGATACTCGAGTGGTGCCCAAAAATCGTATCTCAGTTCAGAAGTGCGTCAGAGAAACCTCGTAGAATCGTTTCGTTATCCGGTCCTCAAATTTCCCCCCTCCTGCCCTTCTCCTCCTCCGCGTCACTGATTGTCGAAAGGAACGAAAAGTTTTTCGTCGGGTTGTCGAACGTTGAAATTTTTCCCACCGAAAATTTGTCCCATTAAGGCAGAAAATACACCGGTATATACCTATATTGAGTTCGGGTTCGGGTCTGGCGGACGAGACTGTTGAATCCATAGTGGGCATGCTGGGTGCGATATGTGGAACTTGAGCAACGTGATAAGGGCTCGAAACGCCGGAGCCGCAAAATCTCGGTGAGGGTCTAGATCCTTGAGTGGATATCGGGGATTCCGGACAAGAAGAAGGCACCAGAGTGCCCTGCTGGATACTGCTGTCCGGTGTTAAAATCATGATGCGAGGGAATCCGTACGACCCTCGACTCTTGGTTTCCCACCGAGTGAGACGAACCACCAAAAGTCACGTCAATCGTTTTTCGATAAAGTATTAAAAAATATAAAAAAATATATAAAAAAAAATAAATAAACGAAAAAAAAAAAAAAAAAGAACGGAACTGTCGTAAAAGAGCTTAGAAAGCTCCTCACTGCGAATACATCGGTCCACCTCACTGCACTGAGCTTTTCCACGCCATAGCCACGACCGATATATACATATACATATATATATATATATCACTTGTCACCGAAACAAAAATCTCATAGCTCACTCGCGATATCACACAAGTCCCCGGTTGTTATCTAGTCGAAAAAAAAAAAATATCAAAAGTGTTTAACCGAGCGATTGAAAATGGTATATCCGTTGATAATCGATAATTTGAAAATCGCGAACGGGGCACACGTATCCTCGTCGAAGGGCAGGTGCGTACTGTGCTCCTCTGAGGGTCGTCAACGAGTGTTATATCGGGTCTCCGTGTACCGCGTGTTCATCGCACTCGCGTACACACACACACACACACACGCGCGAACACACACGTGCTCAGGATATCTCGTGGAAGTGACACACGCGTAAACAGGAGACGGATAAACGCACGAACGCGAAACGAGAGATATAGATACTCGTGTATAACATATGTATATATAAAAACAGACACTTGGATACAAAGGAGTGTGGAAGTTCGCAAAGATCGCGGCCGGGGTCCAAGTGCTTAGTGTCTGGCGAGAGTGAAAGTGAGTCTTCGCTCGAGGGAGGTTCGCGTTGGTCTGACTGGAGTTTGGCGCTGTCGAGTCGTGGTTACCTGGCCCCGGTCGTGCTCGTCGTGGGCTGCAGCCCTTGTGAAGCAGTTTTCGTGTAGTGGGGGATGTTAGGCGAACGGTCTGTTGTTACTCTCCGGCTGCTGCTGCTGCTGCTGCTGCTGCTGCTGGCTTGCCATGCGTCTACGCCCTGGCTTCTTGCCTGTAATAGTACACCAGTCCCTCGTGTATGAACGTGTACACCACATACGTGATTGTGAGGGACATTCGAGCTTCAGTTTCTTGCCGCTTCGTTTATATATCTCTCTCGCACTCTTTTGCCTCGATCTTTCCGTCTCTTTCCGTGCGTCTCTCTCTCTCTCTCTCTCTCTTTCTCTTCCTCTCTTTCTCGGTGCTTCTATCTCTCCCTCTCTCTCTGCCTCGAGTTCATCGGATTTTCAATGTTGGAGGTCACTGACAAGCGAGCGCTCCCTCGCGACGGCACAATGCCCGATCGGGGCCCCCGCCAATGGCAATTGGGCCCGACGCTGCTGTCTCGATCCGGATTGGACGCTTGGCTTCCCCTCCCTCTCGCTCTCGCTCTCTCTCTCTCTCTCTCTCTCTCTCTCCGTTGAAACTTCTCGCCCCGCCAACGGCACCGCGCTCGCCTCCTATCGCTCCTTCCTATACGAGCGCGAACGTGAGCGTGAACGAGCGCGCGCGCGAGGAAGTTCATCGTCCGAAACCTTGACTGAATTACCCCGCGAGAACGGCCAAGGCCAATGCGCCCTCTCTCGCTCCCGCGCCCGACGCGGAGAACCTCTTTCTTCGCCGCGACTCTTCCTCTTCCTCCTCTCTTCTTCTGGTCGCTGGCCTTCGGGTGCGGACTTTGCCCCCGTCCTTCTCCCACACGTTTTCTCACTCTTCTATCAATCTTTCTCTTTCTCTCTCTTTCTCTCTTTCTTTCTCTTTCTTCGTTGTTCTTCACGGATGTTTTCCACGATTTTTTTTTGTGGCAATTATTCCAATCGCGGATTCCAAATGGAGACGCTTCATTTGGAGCACCGGAATCCTTTTTTTTTTTTTCTAATTAGGAGAATTCGCGTTCTTGAAAAATATTAGTAACGAAATATTGGTGGGTCTGATGGGATTTTATGGTGACGTTGCGTTTGGGAAATTCATTTGTACGTTGGAAACATTGGAATTCAATTGGGTTATTTATTGTTTTCTATGGTTTACGCAATTGGGAAATCCTTGCTTCGTTAGAATCGAAAATACGTTAAAAATTAAAAACAGTATCGATCAATAAGGATAATAACAGTGGATTTTCATTGATGACTTTCAAACTTACTTCTAACGTATACTTTACCAATTGATTTATACGGTTTTTCAAACAAGATTTTCATTTTCCAAAGATCGGCTGATTTGTATTTGTAAAGTTTGTTTGGAAAATTCAACGTACGGAATACGACGGAATCCATCAAGAATCGTTAAACACTCCGCTGGACCGTAAGAACTCCCTTCAGGATACGAATTGGGTTCGTAAATTGGATTCCAATGGGGAAGTTTTTCCTTTCGGTGCAGTAATCGAAATTAACGACCCATTGGATCCCAATCAGACAGAAAGGACGAGAATTACAATCCAATTGGATTTCTACACGGGTTTTATTTTTTTTCAACGGATGAGCTTTCGTTTTGGCGTTTTATCTTGGGAACTTTTGGTTTTACGATGTTTTCGAAAGGACGGGTGAACGACAAAGGTTCGTTGATCGCGACCGATCATGATCGTAAAGTGTTCGATGTCTGGCGGTTTCGCTACACACCCATCAACGTTCGATCGTTCCACTGAACGTCTTTCACTCTCGACTTCGTCGCGACACCCACCAGTCTTCGCTTCCACTATTATTTTCAAAATGAGAGCCCAACTTCGAGAAATCTTACACGCCGTGATCTTCCAACTTGTAATTGTTTCGCAGTCACGAGCGTGCACTTCGAGATCGAGGTTTGCGTACGAATCGCGTAACGTTACGATCGTGATGCAGATATACCGATGGCCATTGAACTACGACTTGCTTACCGTTGCATCTTCGCTGGCGGATCGTGACTTTGAAGTTTTGATCGTTGTAACGCAACGAATCGAAATATTTATTTATTTACACGATTTAAATGCAACGAAAAAAGGTGATTTGTTATTATAATTGAAACGTTTTGACGTTTTCTTGGAAATTCACGATTCTTATTGGTAAAATTGAATAATAATTATTATTTTAAATAATCAATTAAGGAAATGAAATGATCGTTGCTTTACATCGAAACTTCAATGTCCCTGTCGAATTAATTTTCTTTTTTTCTCTGCTCTGCTCTCCCTGTCTCGTTCTATTCATAACTCAAAAATATTTTTCATCCTCCACTTCTGCGCAGTTTATTTTTTATTGATAATTAATCGACAATAAAATAAAAAATTAAATTATAATTCGTTTGAGAATAAATATTAATTGTGTTTAATAATAAACAATATTTTGTTTCTTTTTTTCCTCGACGATTCAAATTTTTATTTTTCGTCAGTTAAACTTTTTTTTTCGTTCGCTAATCAAAATGTCTTTCTTTTTTTTTTTTTTCGTAACTCTGGTACAGTCAAATTCGGTGTGACGAGTTGGACAGGGATTCGAAACGACAAGTTTGGCAGGATTGATTCACGTAGCCGGAAACGACGATAATTGAAACCGCAAACTTCTACGAATTTTTTGGACGATCGACTTTTTTTTCGTCTTTCGTCCCTGTCTCTATCTTTCGTTTTCTCGGCTCCTTTTTGATCGTCTCTCTTTTTTCTTTTCTCCCGAACATTCTATCTCTTGCTTCTTCTTTTCAGCGCTAAACTGAGATGCTGACGTTTTTGAAAGTTCGAGCTGCGGAGTTAAGAGTTCGCCGAACTCTCGACAAGGAGCATCGAGCTTAATAACGCTGATGTACGTTTCGATACAACCGCGTGTATATATATATATATATATACATATAGGTGCGCAAGGAACATGCGCAATATCATCGCGATTGGCAACCGTATTTCTTTCCATCGTTTGCCTCGTTTTCTACTTTTTCATAATTCGTTAATGCATAATTCGGTAATTGACGACTCTGTTGTTCATCAATATTTATTACAACAACAACAAAAAATAAATAAATATGAAAAATCGTTCTCGTACTTCAACCCGAAAATTCGTTTCAGCGAAGTACTTCAGGAGTTTACAACTTGAACGTTGCTTTCTCAAAACCGAAAAAAATAAACAGGAGAATGAAATTTTCAAAAAAACAAACGATGCATCCACGGAATCGTAATCTGATCCAATTGCATTATTTTTAACCTGAAAAAATAAGATCTAGAAATGTTTAATGGATTGACATCGATCGAATCCAAGATTTTTTTTTACCTCATTCATTTTACATAATCCAACAATTAATTTTTCCAAAAGTCGGAAAAACGTACGAAATATGATGACGAGGTCATTGATTTTGGTTCCAAATTTCAACGTTGATCGAGAATCTATTTGATGGAATTAGGGAGACAGGGAAGCAAAAAAAAAAGAAAAAGAAAAAGAAAAAGAAAAATGATTGGACAGACGGATGCTCTTATGAGATGAGTATATAACGCTGAGGCTTTTTCAGCTTCTGTATGAGAAGAGAGAGAAAGACAGAGAGGTAAAAAGAGAGAGAGAGAGAAAGAGGGAGACTGCGAGCAAAACTCGTCGAAGGACATACACGAGGAGGCCGTACAGGAAGAGAGGTCCTTGAATCGGACACCGAACCTTCCTTACACGTTGACTATCTCAATACAGTCTCTTGTATATCCTACACAAGTCTCACGACCTCCCGTTTCGCGCGTACGCTAGAAAATAACGAAACGTTCGAAGCAATGAAATTTCTTCATTTCGAAGGACTTTTTCGCTCAGTGACGAACCAAGGACTCGAGGAGGGTTTTCAAAACGAAAAATTTGCGGATTTCCGTCTATCCGTGTGTATACTGCGAGAAGGATAATAACCGCGGATTTGAGAAATTACCGAGAAAATTTATTTTCGAAGTACCTTTCCTTGTTTGCCACCAGAATGCACAAAGTTAGGTAAAAACAGAACTTTTTTTTTTTTGTTGTCCAACTACGACGAATTATAGCTATTATTAAGGATCGCCCGCTTTTTCTCTGCCATATATTTATTGGCTTCGTACCGGCACAATATATTTTCTCGCTTTGTTGCCAGGCAATAAAACGTCCCAGTCCAAAAATCGTCTACGAGCACGCGCCACTAAGAGTCCACCGATTTTTCGTTGCGTAAAAATTAAGGTACGAATGAATCGAAGGTCCAACAAAAAGTTGGCTCTGAATCAGGGACTATTGGGTTTACGAGGTTGAATCATATATATGAACTATAAATACCCTGGCAAAATACTCGTTTCATTATTAATTAATACTCGGAAATGTTAATTTATCAGTTTTGGTAATTCTTCAAGATTAATGTCAATATTCGAGAATATTGGTTTTTCGTTTAGTAAATTTTCTTCAGTGACTGTACGTTTGTTCGAACAGTAGGACAAAAAAAAAGTATTCTTTATTTATGATATTAATTTATACGTTCGGATAATTTTATTATTATTATTGTCCATATATAATAAGTTTTTAAATAATTGATCGATGAATATAATTTAAATAAATATTTCTTTATCCGCTATTTTATAAATTGTCTAATAAATCGATCGATCCTTAATCTCGACGACACAATATTTTTCAAATTTGCAGTAATTTAGTTCAACTTGTTTTACAACACTTAATATATGCAAAATCTGTTTTCCCATAAGAGAGCTTGTTGAATATATATTTTAAAAACTACTAAATTATCCAGTGAACAAATTCTAAAATAATTAATGAACGATTATTCCATAAATAATAATCATACGTGAAATTTTCAAGAATTTCATCGATTTTGAATACCCATACAATAATACTTTAAACAATTCAGTGAAAAAGAAAAAAAAAACATTGACAGTTTGGAGGATTCTCCACTCTACCAAAAAATTGTACAGAAATAATTTCCTCTATGAGTTTTATAAAACCGTAGAAAATTGGTTTCAGCCAGGATACGATTGGCTGATGGAAGGGCGGTAGTAAAATCAGAGCGAGAAGAGCGGAAACGAGAAAACCTTATTTTTTGAGAAAACATTAATCCTTGAGCCGTTGATCGACGGTCGGTCTATATAATCGAGGAAACACGATATTTTTCTCTTCGGGAAGTAAACACGTATCCCTCGAATTTACCGGGCCCTAAAGGACCGTAGAGTTTTCCGAGTATAGAAGGAAGGGTAAGAGGAAGGGCCCGATTATGACCTGGCTAGGGTAATTCTACGGGGAAGGGTAAAAAGAGCCGGTAAAGTTAAGGGGCTTCAACCCTTCTCGCGCGAGGCAACCCTTTGACCTCGATTGGCTTGCCCTGCGAAACAACTCCTCCTCCCTTTACTGTTCCGGAAATATATATTTTTTTTGTTATTTTCTTTTTCCTTCGCTCTCGTATTTCCTCTTTTCTCCCTCTTTCTCTCTCTCTCTTTTTCTCTTGACGATCGGTCACTCCCACCCTGCGGAATTCGATGACGTTTACTGCACTTCATAAACGCATAAAATTGTAAACTTTCTCCGTTTTGTTCGGGCGAACGCCCGGACTGATGACAGAGTTTAACGGTCAACGCGAATATTTCGACGAAACATAGGAAACAAGGAGGAGGAAGCCCTCAAGAAAATTGTACGAGACCCGGTGTAAAGACCCGTTTCGAAGTTAACGTTCGACCATTATCGACGCAATAATTTATTTTCATGATTTTATGATTCTCCTATTACGAGGAGAGACTCGACCTTCCATCCATCCAACCTTCTCTCTCTCTCTCTCTCTACCTATCCTTCGTAATTTTTTTTTTCTCTCTTTCGTCCCTCTCCCTCACATTATTTTTACAAACTCGTGAACGACGATTTATACCAGTGTTAAGAGGCTCTTCGAGTGACGAAAAGGAGAGGTGATCGCAGGACTCATGAGTTTCCTTGAAAACGGCTGATGACCTGTGCCAAACGTGTGACCATTTAATATGCAACCCGAAAGACGCGAGGCGAACGATGAGCAACGCGTGGCCCGGTAATCTTTTACCGTGAGCCTTCCTCAAATTTTAATCGATTCGGGACGAGCGTAACACTCGTTCGACTCGCGCACGTGCTGCCTCGATACCATGTGTCGTTTCCTCGACTCTGTACACGAGTGTGCAACTCGGAGTTCGAGATACGACACGTGTGATCGGTAAAAGTGGAAACTCGAAGAATCTCACGTTCGTCCAAAAATCGAATGGCCTGTTTTGGATTTACTCGTATTTGAAAATCATTTCGTTGGATTTTGATTTTACCTTGGATCGATCGGAAACCAAAATCAGCAATGATTTTGTTTTATTTAATAGAGTTATATTTAATTCAATGAATTTTATTAAATTTTTTATGCAAGTCATTTGGATCGAATTCTTTTGAATGAATTTAATGTTAATTTTGTTTAATTTAATGGACTTGAAACATTGAACTGATTAAATTGATCAGTTTAAATTATTGAAACGAATTAATGTAATTTATGAAATAAAATCAAATTAAATTAACTATTCATTCATTTAGATTAATTGTATTTTTATCAAACTTTGGTTAAATCGTTTCGTTTTTATTTACAGGCAATTTTTTGTCAATTGTATTTTTTTTTTAAATTACTATCTTACGTAGTATTAACATCGATATGAATTATACATATTTTTTAAACGCTCCACTTCTAGAATATTTTTTCCTCGATCCATTAATTTCTATTTTTACGTTTACGTATTTTCTATTAATTTGTTCACATTTATAATAACCGAAAGAAAAATTTGCAGAAAAAGCGAAACGTTTACGATTTCGTTATTTTTCAATCTAACAAATGGAGAGACGTGAAAAAAAAGAGCGTCGTCGTTGCTCGGGATTAAAATTGAAAATAAAAATTGGGTAACTGGGCGTCTCGTCGTAAGAATCTGCATCTCCTCGTGTTCTGGTTTCCTTTCGAGATTAAAGAGATTGAAAAAAAACAGACCTTTCGACGATACTAGAAGTGTCTCGTGGGCTCCCCTCTCCCCGTTCTGTATTCGAAGCCAATTGGCGTCGAACCCACATCGAAATGTCACCCCGAATACGATCGATAAAACATTCCCGATGGACCAAAGATCGCGTTCGTCATACTTGTTTTTTTTTTTTTTTTTAATAATCGGAGATTATTGGCTTAACACAAGAATGGTCCGGATGACGGATTCGGGTGATTTATGGATTCGGTTGTTTAACGATTAGGGCACGCGTCGAAAAAGGGGCTGCAGGGAGAATCACGGGAAAGCCCGTGCGTAGCTAACCAGCTGAATATATTCATTCGACGTTCATCGTCGGACACCCGGGATTGACGATGTCCCGTCAGTTCGTCGCTCCCGATTTTTCGTCCCGGAAGAACGCGCCTAGAAGATTCTCTATAATTGAGCACTGAATAAGAAAAGCTCGTTTACTATAAGCCGTAAATACTTGATGACCTCGCACCAAAGGGAACTTTTCATCTTTTCCCTATTTTTTCACTTCCTGTTCGTTATTTTTTTTTATTATTATTATTATTTTTTTTTTTTTTTTCGTTATATCCGTCTCGCTTTTGTTCCACATCTGTAACGGGATGATTCATCCTGTTGACGTAATTGCTTTCGTTACGTGAACACCAAAAGAGCAACGATGTTTTTTCCACGATTTTCTGAGTATTTTTTTTTTCTTAATTTATTGTTACTTGGAAAATGAAAAAATATATTTGATATATGTATAGAAATATGATAAATAAATATATCGTTAAAAAACGATAACTCTCGTAACGCTTGTATCCAAGTTATATTAGATTATAAATTTGCATCGTTGAATATCTTTTTTTGTCGAAATTATTCGACTTTATCGATTTATGTTCGATCTTTTAACGCCATAGGAAAGAATTTTTTGCAAAAAGGATTTTAATTTCAAATAATCTTTATTGTAGCGATAATAAAAAAAAAGAATCTTCGTCTTTATTATTTTAAATAATAATTGATCTAATCTTTATATATATATTATTTTACTTTACACAATTGTAAACTATTTTTCTTCAAAAATATTTTAAATTCGCGTCGTTGAAAGAAATTCTTAATCTCTTTCATTTTAAATTCGAACTTGATATTTTCAAAAACAAATCTTTTTGAATTCTTCATTCCCATTAAAACTCAAAGTCTCTTCAACGGAAGTAAAAAAAAAAAAAAAAGAACACGTTTGGACTCTGACGTCAATCGAAGTCTCATCGACGTCATCAGGTACGAATGATAGTGTAGTCCCAAAGTGGCCCAATGGGTATACATGAATGATGGTGGTATTTTTCTACGGCTAAAAGAAAACCAAACGAACTTTGAAATTTACGATCGTTTTGGTAGTCTCGTACCGAAGGATCGTCGCAATCGTTGCGTCAGGTGTAGGGTCGCGAGGAGTCGTGGAAAATTGTGGATGGCTAACGTCGCGTCGTATCCGAGTACAATACACTTCCGCAGTGGGCGCATGCGTCTACGCAGGCTATATGGGTATAACGGTGCGCTCTTGGCGCGTCACGGACGTGCGTGTGTGATGTCACTGAACCTGCAGTTCGAGTCCCGGACGAGTCTATAGCGGAGTGAGAATCAACACCCGATGACTCCCTCGTCTTTATCTGTGTATACGTAAATACATTCTACGGTCGAGGCTCGAAGTCGTCTCGGTAATCGTCGGTCAGTCCATACCGGTTTTGAATTTTCCGACCTGTACGAACGATATTTCTATCGATATCGTCTGCCCGGACCCTCCGAACTTGATTTTCCACATTCCTTCGAAAATGTTTGTTTGTCTTTTTTTTTTATTTGTTTTTATTAATCCTGTAGAACTTGGGAGAAAGCACGCTGGGAAAAATGGTCACCCAGTCCCGAAAAACTTGAGGAAGGTTAATGGATTTCGGCTCGACCCAAACAAACCTCGTTTTCTTTTTTTTTTTTTACTTATTATTTACTATGGTTTTTATTTTTATGATTATCTTTAGTTAATCTTCTAGTTTTTGATTTATATAGCGTGATTATCGTATTATATTTTTTTAATTGTAGTTTGAGATTGTACGTTGGCTGATTGCCAAGTTATTATATTTCCTTATTATTATTATTTTCTTTTTATTATTCTTAGTTCCGTCGTTTAGTTCCTAGTTTTCTTATTAATTCTAATTTATATAACTATTATTTCTGCTGTTATTTTTGGTTATTATTTCTTTGTATATTTCATTACATTGCCCGAAAGTGATTATTGGGCAATATTAGAATCTCTCATCATCATCATTATCATTATCAAACCTCCGTTTTGTATTTTTCCGCTGATCAAAGACGACTACTACGAATAGCCATCAGGATGTTCGTCAAATCCTTAAATTATCATCGAGTGACTGTTCGGCTTGTGAGAAAAAAATCCATCGTTGAAAAGCCATGGAAAAAAAAAGAGAAAAAAAGAAAAGAAAACGAACGAAAGTGCTCGTCGTTCTTTGGGTCGCGTTGAGGGATGGAAAGGGGAGACCGGAGAGCTCTCGTTTTCAGAGGCATTTTGGGGTCCTTGGACCAGACACGAAGACCCGATAGGACCAGTGGAGAAACAGTTGAAGTTGAAGGGAAAGGAGGAGGATTCAAGGGGGACAGAGTGCTCCGAGTCTGACACAGATACGACGCTGATGGTCTGGCGATGGTCGACGTTGAATGCGCGCGCGCTCATGATTATTAATGCCAGACCCCTCGTGTGTGCATACACGATGCGATGGAAAGGAGGGGAGGGGGAGGGGGAAGACCGATGATACGATCGAAGGCACACGCGTTGCATAAAAGAATTACGCAGGGAAAAAGAGAGAGAGAGAGAGAGAGAGATGGAAAGAGAGAGGGAGGGGGGGAAGACGAATCAAGAGGGAACGGCGTATAATACGCCTCGATCGAGTGAGAAAGCGGAAAGAGCGGGAAATCATGACGAAAGGAAGAGAGAGAGAGAACGAGATATCCGGATGTTCGTAACACACCGCGTCTGAGAATGCGCTTAGCTGCATTTTCCTACTTCCCATTTCCTTCGATACTCGCCATCGTGAATTCCGTCTTTCGTCATCAAATCAAACACGAACGTATCCAAGTGCAATCACACACGCTAAGCGTTTGTTTTAGTTTTTTATTATTATTTTTTTTTTTTTCATTCACAAATCGATTCATGTTTCTAATAGTTTTAAATTCGCATCGATAAGAAAAAAATATTTCGCGAACCAGCGTGAAAGAGAAAATCAAAATACGAGAAAGAAAATATCGTCGCAACGATGAAAGTTTTAAGCCAATGTAAGATTTCACTTTGAAAAAATCATCATCTTCAATTCTGGCTTTACAATTTTCCAGCAAAATTCCAATCAAGCAAACAAAAAAAAAAGACTTTCGATCCTCGCGACACCCAGAAATCCCAAAAATTTGCCAATGTAGTAAAAATAAAAAAGAGAAGTGCGCGGCAGCAACCGAAAAGAAAACCAGATCATCGCTCGCAAACGCGTTTGATCCCAAGCTGATATTATCGATTCCGTTGCATTCCATTTTCCAGCGATTTTCCGTGACGTAGCAACCGGTCGTTCGCGATTTCTTCGGTCGTTGCGCCGTCGCGGCATTGAACCGAAAACTATACGTATACACAGTCGGGCGTTTGTGAGTACAAGTTCGTACAAACGTCAGTTCCAAAAGGAGTAGGAAGAAGAAGAAGAAGAAGACGAAGAAATGTGGGAAGCGCGATAGTTGAGCGATGAGAGTGAGCGAGATCGCGACGAGATATCGGTAGAAAAAAAAACGTATTCTCGTGGGCAATAGACGGGACGAGAAGAGAGAAAGAGAAAGAGAAAGAGAGAGAGAGAGAGAGAGAGAGAGAGAGAGGTGGAAGGGGGCTGATAGGAAGAGATATATATAAAGACGTATTTAATAAAGAGAGTAAAAAGAAGGAAAAGAGAAGAAGGAAGAGGAACGTGTGCCACTAGCCGCGGCCCCGAGATGCCCTGCTCCGTATTGCCACTTTGAGAGATTCAACTTGATTACATAGCGAGTTCTCGTTCCCGTTCGCTCAATCCATAAGCAATTATATGTATGTGTGTGCACGTACATAGAAATCGTAGAGTGGCGTGTTCACCGCACTGTCTATTCGTAACCGCGCTCACTTGAGGTGCACTGCTACTTTCCTCTCTATCTCTCTCTCTCTCCCTCTCCGTGTGTGCGTCTCTTGTTTCTCCGTTAACTGGTCTTTGCTCCACACTTGTCGGTGGGTGACGATGAAGCGTCGCGGTTCTCCAGTCATACGCTGAACTTTGCGGAGTCTCGATTGGTCCGGATCATCGCTGAAGCGTTCACCCACAGGAGGAAATCGGTGATGACTGGAGGAAGATTGATCGTTGATGGAGGTAGCATGCACGGTGTTGGCGTTCAGCGTTTCAAGACTCTTTTTATTTTATCTTTTTAATTATCAGATTTTATTTTTATGTTGTTTTATTATTTGATCATTTTATCGTATCTTTGTATTTTTTGTGTATTTTTTTTAAATATTTTACTTCGTTATTTTCTGCTTTTAATGAATCTTTGATTTTTTGAATATTTTATTTTTATGTTATTTCATTATTTGAGAATTTTATCGTATCTTTGTATTTTTTGTTTATTTTTTATTTAATTTTACTTCATTATTTTCTGCTTTGAATGAATTTGTGTTTTTCTTTTTATTTAATTTTTTTTATTGTGCAAACTGTATATACGAGGATTGCACAATGTTTTTTTTTTGTTGGGTTAGGTCGTGTCTGAGATATTGTAATATTTCGTATTCAGTCAAAAAAAATGATGTTCCGTTAAGAACGATTTTTTAGTATTTGATGTTTAGTGATTTATTGAAATTTATTGGGTAAAACAGCTGGTAATAAACAAACAATACTGTGATTGTGTAGCGAGTAACAACATTATTTTAACAATGTTTTTTAACGCACGAATCACCAGTGATAAGAATCGAAAAATAAATATAAAAATAAACGTTGTTTAATATCCAACGAAGCAAGTATTCCCTCAGCGACGAAAGGTGCGATGTCAATCAGCGATACGAAATTCTCTGAATGGAATATCGTTTCGTTGATCCCCGGACGTTAAAAACGGATTAACCATTACGGGTGAACAAAATTGGTCGGTAAGAAAAATATAATAGTAGGCATCGAAGTCAATGAGTGAAAGTAACTTGTCCGTCCATATTCCGTATTTATCGAGTGAGTACTCTTCCACCTCGTCAAATTAGGTTTCACGGTACCTGTTCCAGTCAAAATATATGGCTGTAACACGATTGAGTCGCCACTGTTTGTCATCAAAGCGACGAGAAACGATTTTGTCTCCAGGCTAATTTTCCCTCAAGAGGTAAACTTGTCCTCTGGTTTCTCCTAGCCGAATTCGTGTTTGGACTACCCGGAAGGATAATCCAAAACAAACGTCGAAAAACCGGGGGCTCAAAGTCGGTTTTCAGGGCGTACAAAATGTCACCGTCGAAAGGATTGAATGTTGGAGAACATTGGAAAAAACCTGGTCAGAAGAACGTTTTCTCCAAGCGTTTCTAATCTAATCCCCCCCTCTCTCGTTCCTGGTCTTCACTTCGCAACCCACCAACCATTCGTCAACCAAAGTTCATCTCTTGGTCCCACCAACGAACAATCATCAACAACGTTCCATTAGCGAAACAAGGAAGGGACGGTGGTTACTCGTCAAGGGGCAAACTCGAGAACGGTGGTTTCGTCGTAATCGAGGATACAATGGACGTATCGTTACATTGCGGCCTGGCGGTGGTCTAACCACTGCGTGAAAGGGCGTGGTCGTCCATCCCTTCGAAGTTTTCACGGTGAACAATTTTTCGTAGACGGGTTATGTGTGGGATAGAAATACAGCCACGAGTGAAAGGGTTGAAGATACTTCTGGTCGTTCGTGTCGTGGAAAGAACAATGCCCTTAGGGCTTCCGAAACGCCGTAAATTAATGGACCCAGTAGCCGAATCCCATGAGCGAACCTCTTTAAATACCGAGAAAAATTTCACGGTGGCGAGCATTAAGGAATCGCGCAGGAAGGAGGGGGGGGGGGGGTTGTGCGAAAACGAAGGGCCAGTCGAGGAATTGTGGGTATCCAATTGGATACTCGTACTCCTTCCTGCTGATTGAGATCCAATGGATCGTCGCATTGGATTCGAGAAAAAAAAGGCTTCCCTGTTGGAATCCGATTTATGGACACGATTCGAATCGAGATTACTCGAAATATGTATAAGTGTAAGAGAATTAGTAAATCTTTGAGGGGTTGTACATCTTATTTTTAAAAAAACGTTCGAAATACTTAAAAAATATATTTTAAAAATTGGTTTTAATGCCTACACTGGAAATCCACTGTAATTATCATTTTTTTTTTTTATAGACTCAGCTGCACTTTCATGCAATATCGTGTAAAGCGTACACTATGGTAATAACAATGAAAATTAGTTTGAAATCGAGAACTCGTTGATTTTCGAGTTTGGATTGTATCTTCCTCGCTTAGGTTTACAATTAACTCAGCTAATAATAAATAAACTCTTAGTAATGTTAATTTTCTACTTTCTGTGTCAATTCAATCCAATTTCAACCACGATTCGAAAATAATTGATGTATCGTTATTGAATAAAAAGCAAAAAAAAACAATTCCTTAAATTGTGAAGACATTTGGCGATATATTCAATATTTATCCAGTAATATTTTAATCAGAAAAATCACTGTAGATTCCGATTGAATTCTAACGTGACCTTTCTGTGTACATTCTTATCGAGGATTTTCGACTTTTGTTTAAGGGGGTGGCTGGAAATATTAAAGATTACCTGGAATCGTTTGTACATGAAAATTCAGTTGTTGCGGTTGCAGTATTTTCGATCGTTACTCCCACAATCGAGAAATTTTTCATTACGAGTTTGAAGGGTTTTGTACTTCGATCTTGATGTCTTTCTCTATTTAAATTGCTTCGGGAGAGCGGTACAACGACTCCGAGAACTCCGAGAGCGTGTCGAGATGCGCGCGAGAGCGAGCGAACAAGAAAACGTGCGGGGGAGGGGAAGAACGGAAGAGAGGGAGGCAAAGAGACAATCATGTTGTCGCTTATTTATACCATCAGCGAAAGAGAACCCGGCGCACAAAACGCGAGCGCGAAAGCCCCGCGAATCTCTCTTCCTCTTTTTCCCGTGGAACGTTGTGTGTGTGTGTGTGGGTTCTGCTCCTTGGACCTTGAGATGAACGCTCGACGGGTGTTCGCTCGAGCTCGCGGGTTCGACGCTCCGCGGAATGCCGCGAGGGTGATCGTCCTCGCTCGAGGCTTACCTCGGCGATCTTTGCGCAGCTCTCTCTCTCTCTCTCTCTTAAAATCTGGCATTGGAGATCAGCTATTGACTGAGCTGTGACTCTCTTCCGGTTAACTATATCGAAACTACATTTTTATTCGTTTTATCTCGAATTAAGGTTTTTGTTTAATTTTCAGCTGAATCCTGAATCGGAGAAAATTGTAATTTTTATTATTAGTACCTTGTTACCGTACGCTGTCACTTTCTGATGAGCATGTTTTATTCTTAGTTATTCTTATCTATTTTTCTTTCTACATTTATTTTTATTGTATTTTAATTACCTCGTTAGAGTTATCTTTGACACTTCTTGTCAGTTATTTTTCTTAACATCTTTTTTATTTTTTAGCTTTGCATGGTTTATTCGATTTTTGTTTGTCGTTATTATTATTACCACTTATTTCATTCGATATTTCATCGTCTTCTAGAAAAGTTAAACTGGGAAATAAGAAAGTATATCGTGTCCATCATCATTGTATCTCCCTCTCTCTCTTTTTCTCTCTTTCCTGTACGCCTTTTCAACCCAAACCTCTCCAGAATAAAATTAGCTAAAATAAATATAAACTGCGTCTAAAAATTGGCCTAACCAAATGATAAAACGCATCCAAAAAAAAAAAAAAACAAACAAACTAATAATTCCATCAACAAAAAAAAAAATCAAAGACTTTGAAAACTTCATCACAATTTCAAATCGCTCTGATACTTGATAATCATCATTCCCCATCGCCAGATATCCTATTTACAATTTCTAAAAATCACGATTTTCAAAGTTCCCCCAGTTTTCCGTTTCTCATTACGGTTCGTCGAGAATCGTTGGGTACATCGAGGGCACACAGTTCTCGAATCGGAAGAGCGGCGTCAGTGTCTCTCCTAGTAATGTCCAGAGATCGAGAAAACCCGAGGGGAAGGTGGATAGCAGAGGCGAGGGTTCCGCGAATGTTACGGGACCACATTGCGACGTGGGAGTGCGAGCAACAACTGCGTTCATGCACCGGGGGGGATTGATGATGGTGCGCGTGCGCATACACCGGTCCGCACACATCGAAGGCACACGTACGACAGATGCTCACCGGTATTCAAGCGCGTGAGCCATCCGAGAGCCTCGCGTGTACGAAACGTACCGATTCATGTATATATATATATATATGTCTATGTAGGTTGGCTCGGTAGGGACTACAAAGGCGTACGCCATACGAGGCAACACCAAAGTTATGTGGGATACGCCCTTTACACTCGTTGCCAATTTATACGCGTGGTATAATTTGTCGACTCGAGAGAGGATCGTGGCGGTGGCTACGTACGTAAGCTTTTACGTACATGCACGGGGGGGGGGGGGGGGGGGGGGGGGGGGGGGGGGGGGGGGGGGGGGGGGGGGGGGGGGGGGGGGGGGGGGGGGGGGGAATGGGCTAGGGTCTTGGAGACCGAGGAGGAAAAGAGGGAGAGGGAAGGAGAAGAGAGTTTGATGGGAGTGCGCCGACCTCTGCCGCTTCGCAAACGGTCGACGACCTCGCCCGAGCTGCAAAGCGAATTCGCGGCACTCTCGCGATTCTCGAACGATCCTGGACGCTCGCTCTCGTAGCTGACCAGGGATGAAGACGCTCGGTTGATTCGTTCGATCGATCGATCGATCGAGAACTCAAGATCGACGGAGAAACGTCATTTACGAAGGATTTATAATTATCTCGGTTGAAAATTGGGTCACACGATTGACAGTTGTCAGATTTGATTGTTCGACTTGGAAAAGTAGGGATTTAGAACTCTGGTGAAACGAGAAACGGGGAGGATCGGGGAATGGTGATTTATTCTTTAAGATGATCGACTTAATGATTGAACGGCTATGTGATACCCGAAACGCTTCGAGGCTCCTCCGAAATCCTCGAAATATCAGCATATATCGCTTGACCCACTGACTCAGCTGTTCCATCGATAAATCTACTCGGACCCGCATCCCCGAATTCCACTTTCCTTGGACACCCGATACGAGATCACGGACGTTTCGTGGGATTAACTTTATTCATCTTTATTCGCGTTTTTCATTTTCTTTGATAATATTCAATCGAGGAATTTCGCTCGGCTGAAGATTGTCAAATTTCGATCGAAGGAGAAGTTTGAGTTGTGCAGAATTTAGGTTATGCGTCGAGTATTGAAATACATGGATTTGAACATCGTTGCGACCCTATGAAATTTCTTTTCTCATTTTTTATTTTTCTTAGATCTGTTACTCGGCGAAATTTTTTTTTTTCTTTTCAAATTTGAAATTCTAGATTATCAGAATAAATCTCGTCGAAATACCGAAGCGATTATATACGTTTCAAACGGTAGTTTATTTATGTATTATTTAGTTGGGGTGTATTAATTAATTATTGGAAAATCTTGATGGAGAATTTGAATTTATTCTGTTTAATTCTGATTGGTTCAGTAAATTTAATTAATGTGTTGTAGAATCTCGATTTAATTAACAATCGTTTTTTTTTTATCTTTGAGATCCATCACGCTACTTTTGAACGCTGGAAAGTCCCGGAGAATTTTCAGAATTTTCGAAACGTTGAATAAGTCCAAAGTTCCGAAAGTGAAAACGTATATTTAAAAAAATAGATTAAACTTACTTAATTTAATGTAAACGAGTGATCGTTTACCTATTTCTAGTTTAATTCACATTAAACGTACTTGTATCCGATTTATATAATAAATTTACTCAATATCGTATCTTTTGAAAAATATTGCCAAAATCTAGAAAAATATTCCGACGAAATTTCTTGAATTTCGTTAATATTTAAATTAAATTAATATTTTCCTTTTCACCCCTTTTTATGATAATTCTTTAGAAATGAAAACAATCAATTATTCCTGATTGATGAAACCGTGGATTACTAGGATTACCCTAGGACTTCGAGTGCAGCCTTGGGAATATTATTTTTATTTTATTTTATTTTATTTTTTTTCATTCTTTCTTTTCTTCCCTCAACTGAATTGTCCTCGTTGACCTGAGAACGGGAGCGCGATTCGGCCGAGGGGACACACAGGTTTTGTGGGTAATTGGATAAGCGGGAAAGTATATATAATGTCTGGGAAAGCGCGTACCGCAAAGTGTTCTCGGACAATCGCGCTCACGGAAAGGTCGATGCACCGAGATTAAGAGCGCTCAACTCTCGTCTATTCTCGCCTTTATCCATCCGTGCATATATATATATTCATAGGCACCTTTGATGCACTTTAAGGTCTCGATTATAAGAAACCGTACGACGCGAATATTCCGTCGTGAAAGGACGTTACTATAACGTTTATCGATCGCGAAGACTTTCCCGAGAAACGTCATTCAATTATTGAGAAGCAAATTTCGATTGGTATTTTGAAATATCTTTCAAACTCAAATTTTTCTCGGGACATTTTTCAAAAATATATGTTGAATATCGCCCAAAAAAAAAATGGGAATAATTCGAAACAATGAAAATTCGTAGCACTCTGATTTTTATCCCAATTTTTTCTCAACATAATGCAAAGTCGTTTTCATTCGAAATTAAAACGGCGAATGAACAGAAAACTGAGTGTAGGAATAAGCGAAGTTCGTTGGGCTTCGTCGATACGTTTTTTGTTTTGTTTTTGAATTTCATTAAAATCATTTCCCAAAGTCGATGTTTCGCACGTTTAAATCGAAATCGTAAATTACTTCCGAAAAATCGCAGAAAATCGTTTTAAAAATGTGAACAACCAGAAAACATTGATGTACATTGTATTCCAACGATAAAACCTTTCGATTTATTTTTCTCATTCACCAAAGTGACTTTTTCAAAAATTCAGTTGACAAAATTCGTCATAAAATCGTCAAAATAAATAAACGCAATAAACTACAAAAAACATCAGTTCACCCCAACAAAAAAATCCATTCATTCATATCCACCCCTACCCATCGTCTTCAAAGTTAAGTTTCCTAAAAAAAAAAATCCAACCTTGGCAAAAATAAAAAAAAAAGAAACCAAAACAAACCAGACAAATCGTTCATCGATTGTCCAGCGTGTTTTCATCCCCTTCGTGATTTCCGTGTCTCATCTATTACCAACCCCTACTCCCTCTTCTCTCCCACCTCGCCCAAAAAATTCAAAAAATCGTCAAAGTTCGATAAACGAGCCGCTACGTTTCCTCGAATTGGCAAATTTAATAAAACGACAACGATTCGATTCATTAGAGATCTGACCGGACGTGGAGGCCGAGTGGGACGCGCTCTTTCGTGGACCCCGGGTTAAGAACCCCTGTGTGTAGAGAGTATCCGCGAGAGTGTCGGTGCAGTAACGCAGGTAGACGAAAAGAAGAAGGGGTAAAACGCATCCTCGGGGCCGTCCTAACGGTAGGGCGGGTCACTGGACGCGGTGCACCGCGTGAGCGCAAGTCGATGCAGCGCTCCTTTGAGTGCACGGAGAGGAGAGAAACAAAGACAAGAATATATATATATATATATATATATATATTTTTTTTTTTTTCAAGCGCTTTAGCGTCGTATCCGTGAAACTGTTTTTTCTTTGAATCGTTGATTTTGGGGATATGACGAGCTGGAAATAACTTGAATCTAAAAATACTGGGCTTGGTTTTAAGACGTCTTTGAAGACATTGGGCTTTACGTAATGCAACGTGTAGGGATAAAGGACGCGTGGACACGTGTGTAAGTGTGTGCGTATGCGTACCGATGGAAGAAACCACTACGCGCGAGCGCACGGTGCAATGCCCTACCTAGGTGTGTAACACGCGCATTTTGCCCTTATACACACCGGAACGAAAAAAAAAAACCCGCGAGAGCCGCACATGCAAGCCGAGAATTAAAAACGTTCGCCGCGTTACTCTCTCGCGATTTCTCCGGAGGGAGATCTTTTACTCTCGATCCTTCGCTCTCCGTCTCTCTCTTTCTCTTGGTTTCTATCCCTTCAGAGAGGAAAAAGTGGCGGGCAGGGAGTTCGACGGGGAACTGGATTGGGGGGAAATTGGGAGCGCAAGAGGGAAGAAGGACGCATGGAATTATTGTCCTCTTCGATGACTTTTTTTCTTTCGGTGCGGTTGCCTCTTTTTTGCTCTCGAAGTTGTTGGGTCGAAGACCGCGAAAGTCCTTGAACTCTGCTCGAGCTCTCGTTCTCGACGCTTCCCTATCCCGGGAATACTTCCTCCGTGAAGTCTTCCTGCTTCGCGTTCCGGACGACCAGGGATGCACGCGAGCAACGACTTCGAGCTCGGAAGATTTTTTTTTTTTTTTTTTTTTAATATTTAGTTTCGGGGAGGGGCGAAATATTTGAAGGCATATTTTGAGAAATATTCGGTGTCTTGATTATTTTTAATATTACATGGAATTAAAAAATAATTATTCAAAAAATTAAATAATTTAGTAGAGGAATGTGCAGAAATAATAATATTGAATTTATTCATTTTTCACGTATTCGAGATACGAGTACGTAAACATTTATTCGCATATCTATTCAGTTATCGATGAAAAATTTGCGAGATATTATTTTTCGTAATAAAAATAAGATATTGTTGAAAGTGCATTACGACGGGAATTTCGTTACCGTAAGAATGCAAAGAAAAAACTCGGATTTTCTTGAACGTTCCAACAGTTATTCGGCAGATTTTACTTTCGAAAGTCATTCAAGCATATTTGAGGGTTATTGAGGTAAGAAAGCTGTAATTTTCATGATAACGACAAAAGAACTTGGAAATTCGTGATAAAATTTCTTATATCAAATTATCAATGAAAATAAATAATCGAGGGTAATTAAAAAACGTATTAATTTATAAAAAAAAAACAAACGAATGTAATTCTAAACCGTATCAATTTATTTAAATAAAATGAACGAAGATAATTAAAAAATGTACTTATTTATTTAAATAAAACAAAGGAATGTAATATTTGAAATTTATTTCGTACTATAAGAACATCCTTATGAAATATATATCGCGAGAACGATGACGCAATCGAAAAAGGATTCCAAAAGTGGTGATTCCAGAGGGTTTCTGGGTACCACCTGTTGGCATTGAGTCATCAGCCGTTTTCCATTCGTCCGGGCCGTTCACCGAGTCCAATTCGAAATAAACCTTCTCCTCGTTCAAGTGTTATTTATTTTTTATTATTTTTTTTTTTTTTTTTGGCAGCGAGGTCGGGTGGATTTATCGAACGAATCGTCCGGATTATATTTCGCGATGGGCGTAACCGTAATTCGTCACGGTCAAAATGTAATTGCGAAGCGTGGGCCTCGGAATCGCGGCTGCGAAGAGACGACCGAAGGGCGATCTACGAGAGGAGGCGTTTATCGAGGTTATGTACCGTACTGGGCGTATATACTTTGAGGCACAGGTTGCGGAGCCTGGATGAGGATAAGGCGAACGCGAGCGCCCGGTAACTGCCTCTTGCCCGTGGTCTTATGGTATATAAACCTATTTACGCCTTGATATACAAACGTATACACGTAATAATGTATAATCCGCTCGCGGCTATTCAGAGTCGACGAACTCGCGCGCCGTTAAACTGACATCGTTTTCCTCCCAATGCAAACTATAACGATACGAGCGAGGCGAAATGGCACGAAAAGTAAAAAAAAATTCACGATCGACTATTCAGAGTATCGTAACGCCGAGAATATTGGGATTGACGTTCAACCTTCGCACCAAAAATCTTGAAAGACGAGAACCTTTTTGGCCTGAACTGAAAATCGAAAATCGACCAACTTTTTCGTTGGTCGATTTTCGATTTTCAGTTCGAAAAGTTCGATTTTCAGGCCTTTTTGGCCTGAAAATCGACCAAAGAATGGATCAGTATTTTATTGATTAATGTATTAGTATTTTGTTATTTTTATACGGAACTTTCATTCCTCTTAAACGATTTTTTCACTGGCGGCGCAGCGGCTGGCATTCTCCACGCGCTAATTCGTAACCTCCGTCGATACGATAGCTACCGTATAGCAGCAGAGAAAAATGTCCAAAAAGTATTCTAGGATGGGTTTTTCCCATTTTCCTTGTCTAATTTCGCACTTTCGGCAAAAACTCGGGCGGATTCGTAATCAGCGGAAAATTTCCGATCAAATACATCCTTCTAAAAGGTTAAAAACGGAAAAAAAATGTTTTCGTCTTCCCCCGGCCACTTTGCCAGAATCTTGAAAATCACGGAATTTCAAAAGGTCGTAGGGTGAGCTTCTTATATGCTATGGACATTCAATGGGAGGGTTTGGAAAAGGTTTTTGCCTAACTTAAATAATGGCGTTGGATTCGTATCGATATCTCGTATAGTTTTCCCGGAATATTCACTTGAAAAATGGAAAAAAAAGAGGCAAAGGGGTATGTATGGAAAAATTTGCAAAAATCGATGGTCCAACTTTAAAATTCTGCCAAAAATCGAAAAACCATCGGATTTGAATGA
>JAPYZI010001811.1:0-28450 GCA_030523105.1 Ophioninae sp. A BG-2022a | reverse complement strand
TATGTATGGAAAAATTTGCAAAAATCGATGGTCCGACTTTGAAATTCTGCCAAAAATCGAAAAATCATCGGACTTTAATGATTAAAAAAGGATTTTGAAAGGAAAATCATAACGAAGAGATTAAGCACAGGGTAGAGTACCAAATCCCAAAGGGAAAAAAGTTATTGATGATTTAGTGAAAAAAAGTATTTTGCCCAAAAATAAAAAAAAAATTTCGATTTTTAATATTTTTTTTATAGGTCCTTTACGATGTAATTTGATTCCCTGAACACGAATCTATCGTTAATTTCCCCAAAAACCCAAAATTTCTATTAAAAAATCGTATAAAACACTTAAAAACACGTTTTTCTTTGCTTTGTTCCATGCTTTCGACAAAAATTTTATGATATTCGTAATCAGCATAAAATTTCCGATCAAATAGACCCTTTTATGAGTTAAAAAATGGAAAACAAAAGAAAAAAAAAGTCAGAACGATAGTGTAGAAAAGGTTTGTCGCATTTTCCCAGTCTAATTTTCAACTTTCGACAAAAACTCGGGCATATTCGCAATCAGCGGAAAATTTTCAATCAAATACACCCTTTTAATACTTAAAAAATGGAAAAAAAAATTTTTTCGTCCTCCCAGACCACTTTTCCAGAATCTCAAAAATCACGATATTTCAAAAGGTCGTAGGATGACCTTCCAGCAGGCTATGGAGATTCATTTGGGGGGTTTGGAAAAGTTTTTTGCCTAACTTAAATAATGCCGTTGGATTCGTATCGATATCTCTCATAGTATTCCCGGAAAGTCCACTTGAAAAATCGCAAAAAAAGAGGCAAAGGGGTATGTATGGAAAAGTTTGCAAAAATCGATGGTCCAACTTTGAAATTCTGCCAAAAATCTAAAAATCATCGGATTTTAATGATTAAAAAAGCAATTTGAAGAGAAAATCATAACGAAGAAATTGGGCGCAAAGTAGAGTACCAAATCGCAAAGGAAAATAAGTTATCCATGATTTAGTGAAAACACTTATTTTCCCCAAAAATCCAAAATTTTTTTGGATTTTTAATATTTTTTTCACTGGTCCATTTCGATGTAATTTTGTCCCTTGAACACGAATATACCAGTTATTTTCCCGAAAACTCAAAATTTCCATGAAAAAATTGTAAAAAACTCCTCAAATCACGATTGTTTTTGCTTTGTGCTGTGCTATGGACGAAAATTCATTGATATTCGTAATCAGTTGAGAAATTTCGATTAAAAATATCCTTTTAATACTTTTAAAACAGAAAAAAAATGTTCGACCACCCCGGCCACTGTTCCGGAATCTCAAAAATCACGAAATTTCAAAAGGTCGTATGGTAAGCTTCTCATATGCTATAGAGATTCAATGCGTGCGTTTGGAAAATGTTTTTGCCGAACATAAATAATGGCGTTAGATTCTTTATTTGGTACGACGTAATATTTTTTTTTAAACAAAATACTTGTTCTCAGCTTTGATTTCAGTTTTCTACAATTTCATAGAAGTACAGCGCATTGACAACTTTGAGAATTCATTGAAAAATAATCAAGCAACGAAATAATAAAGTAGTATATTGAAATTTGGTATACAGTTAACTATAATATCAGGCTATCATGGCAGTATAAATTTATTTCCATACTGCCATCATTTATGAGTCGAGAACTTTTCAAATATCCCCGGTAATAATCGACATTTCGCCGTAGCCCCAACTTTGTTTTTTTCGTAGTCCGTATCTCTGCTGCTTTTCTCATATTGTATCAATGTTACGCTACGAAAGAGATTGTTATTCGTACAAAAGAAAACGGTGATCAATGCAGCATCACTACTTTATGCCAACCAGGTCAACCGTGAGTCGCTAATTAAATATCTCTATAATTGAAAGAACAAAGGAAAGTGACGAGAAAAAATGACGATCAGGCGGAAGTACGGCTAGAATATTTATGAATAGGTTTATGGGTCAAAATATATCGTTATAATACAGAGAGAACAAATTGCGAAAAATTCCGAACCATGCTCCGAAAATATCGAAGCAAATTCAAAGCTCTGATGAAAATTCTTTACCCCCACTTCTCGGTTATTGAATTCGTTCACTTTATTGTCGTACCTGGCTCGAATGTATTTCCAAAAATTTTCGGTCAATCGATTTTCACCAATTGTATACGCGAATTTCGTCGTTTCCGCCCTTTCTTTCCCTCTCTCGTTATCGGATTCTCATCCTCCCTGTCCCCTTCTCTTTGAGCAGTAAAATCGCCATGGAATATCAATGAGATTTGATTCGGGTTATTTGCGGAAAAAAGCTGTATAAACGAAAAACAGGTACATGGCAAACAGAGTTTTCGATGCGAGCAGATTTGAATAATTTGAAAATTACGATCGTGCTTGCTCTTTGCATTCCCCTTTCGCTTGCTCGGCCTTTCAATTCGCTGTTGAATCGGATCCCTAATTTTCCGAATAACCTTATCAAATGTATATACGAAAACTCGTTAATTGTTCGTGGTATGTCAGCTTTTCGATCTTTTTTTATCTTAACATTTTTTCATTTAATATTAATGATAAATTCATTTTTTTTATCTCGAAAAATCGTAACAAGGCAACAATTACTTCGATCATTGAAAGACGAAAACAAATGAAGCTTAGGGAAATTTTATTTCTATAAACAACTCATTATTTTGTTTCTTTTTGAAAAACATTTCAATAACTATTGAAATAACGAAATGAAAAATTAACAAAAAATAATTTCCTGCATTCCAACGATGAAAACTCAAAAGTTACATTTAAGAGTATCAAACGTTGGCTCGCTTCGATGTTTTCGCACCAGTGCATCCTTGAATAAAAGTATCGCATATTTTTTCACATACTCAATTTTAAGAGAAAATGTTATTTCACCCATCAACAAATCCGTCAAATTAACCCAGCTTTTGCATATCATATGTATTCCCGGATGATCCGTATCGCCATCTCGATATAGAGTTGTATCATTTGCAACGATTAAATGATAAATAAGGTGACTAACAATAATTAGGATAGTAGAATAATGAAGTGAATATACTATTCATTAAAACGGGATTAATAGCGCGATATGCTGACGCAGCAAAACGCCGAACCTTTCCGGGAAATAATAAATGGTATGTGCACCTATCTATCATGCGTACTCATGTATTCGGATTTGCGAATCCGATATACGTAATTGTAAGTAAGCCGGGAGATAGCGAGAATCCGACCCATATCGAAATAGATTGGTAAATCGATCATTCGCCTGTCGAGGGAATATCATATTTGTCACGTACCGATACAGAAAGCAGGACAATTATGGAGATGTAGAATGAAAAGGTTATTCGGCGATCTAGTATGGCTTATTATTAATTATCGGCATTTCTGGAATTGGTGCGTTGAGGAGAAATAAATTACACGACCATTTCGCAATTTATCAAATCCGAAGATCAGAATTGTCCTACTTTTAGAAACACAATGATTTTTTTTCGATTTTTCATTCGAATTACCGAAAATCGTGTTCTGTGGATTTCTCGATGCTGAAAACGAGTTCCGAAAGATATCTTCATCGATGTCACAAAATCTCTGGATGGAACATTGGCATTTTCTTAAAACGAAGCTTCGATCGATTGATGAATACCACTTTGCGTCATCAAAGATATTAATTGAATGTGGGGTAATATGATTATATTTTCCCATAATGTAATGTTTTTCCACTTTGTCATAGTATTATTTTCTTCAAGAATAATCAATTACTGGCAATGCTGATATAATAGAGGACATCGATTCAATGAACGATGATTTGTAGGATGTCGTCTAAAGGATACATTGAATACTTCCAATTTGACCCTGTTGAAGGTTTAGGAAATGCTGAAAAACATCAATTTTAATTACCTCTTTTATTCCTGATTATTTATCGATCTATTCCTTACAAATTTCAGGATTCAGAATCAGGACCTAGCCTTAGACTCAAACATTTTTCAAACTATAATTCCTACATGGGTATTGGACCTGTATAAAAATGAATTCCCTATTAGCCGATATCATGTCCAATCGTCATTTGCACGAAGGCATAAAAAATACACGTACGATTCCAAGCATGATGAAACTTAAAAACCAATCCATAAAATTAACGCTGAGTCGGTATGATCGACAAATAAAAGACCGAAGTTGCTTGCACAGCTCACTATGGCCCTTTTTCTCCGGTCCTTTTTTCCCTGAAGTTACTTCATTTAGCTGAATGTTTTCAGGGCTTTCTCTAGATCGTGTTACGTCGACCGAAATGCATTTCACTAATACACTTACTTTTTGATCTTTCGTGCGATCTTCCCGTTCTACCATATCCCACCGTATTTACTCGTTGCTTTGGGAGTCGAGTTTTGATAATATCGAGTTTCGACTTGATGAAATTCGGGATTTCATATTCGGGGTTTTACCCTTCGTGAAAGGTTGTGCCGTACTCACTGAATTGAGAGGAAATTGCAAATGGAGGTAATATTATATTATGGTTTATTATATCGATGCTTATGGGGATGAGGTTTGAATGCGACGTGGATAGGTTTTACCACGATACAATATTCAACAAACCGAGTGCATTCCATACAAAACGGGGTAAATTTTCCGGCGTATCATCGGTTTTACTTGTATTTTACCTCCAGGTAATTCCGGTAGAGCAAAGCCTTCGTATTCGTAAACAGGAAAATTCGCTCACGTATTTCCTGTCTAGGTTACTACCGAGTATGGAAAATACGTAGGCAAAGAAACGTGCACACAATCGCGTGATTGCCGGCTCGTGCCGAGACATCCGTATGGGGAATTTGTACAAACCCGAGAGCAAAACACCGTGATGGTCTTCCCGTATACGCGTCTGAGGCCTCTGAGTCCCTTTGTTCGAATCCTCGGATCGCTAGATTGCACGCTACCGCGATATTTCTTTGCAAAAGTATAAGAAAGTGGCAAAACGTTGCGAGCGTGTATGTAACCGTGAATCGGCACTCCCACTCGCCCGGAACGAATGAGGTGAACCATCGAGCCTACCCGTGCAGAAATATTGTCGTAGATCCGGTCCGACCCGGACTGGGGTCCTGTTTTCTCACTGGGGTTCCAGTTCGATATTCGATTGGATACGAAAAGGAAACGTAACCCTCGCAAATTCAATTGCCAACCGGAATCCTCATCCGGAACTATTGCGGACTGCTTAGAATCCAAATAGATATGCCGGATCCAGACTAGAATACCTAGCTTCGAGTGATCCGGTATCGGCCGGAGAAACTCAAAGTTTTACGAATACATTTAGTCGAGAATGTGAAAAAAAATCGGATATAAATTATTGCTACGTTGCAAACGGACATCGGTGGATAACGGATCCACGGGTGAACCCTGAATCGGATCTCTACTGTGCCCGAGCAAACGAATAAATCAAAGTGCGTCGTTTTTGAGTAATTACTCCAGTAATTCCCGACAATCAGGAAACCTGAAAATCTTAATTTTACTGCATCAACCGTGTGGTATAGGTACCGAATTATCCGAAGTACGTTTCGCGGATGGAGGACCATTAAAAATTCCTTTTGAGGATGAACTCTCAACGATGTTCATGATCGAAAGATTTCCGCGGTATTTTCGTAATTGCTTCGGGCAGGGTGGCATCATCGGTGAGATTAAATATTCTACCCCAATATCCCGGGTTTTGGATCCAACTCGTTCATTCTTTGCATTAATCATTACAGTAACGTGCTAGCGGCAGGTGAAGTAAAATAGTACGAGCTGTTAATTGAACAGGAAGGGGAAAAATGGGTCGAGCCTGTTCAGGACGCAATATCTCGGTCATTCATTCGCCTCTGACGAATATTAATGTTCTTGATATTTTTTACCCCAAGGTGCACCGCTCTCATTTTTCTTCCCACTTTCCTTATTCCCTCTGGCTCTCCCCGACTCTTTTTTCTCCATACCACAACGCCGCGTCAACCAATATAATTACACGAGCGATATAAAGCATCGAGAGGATCGCCGTCACAGCCAAACGTCTACTAGGTCACACAACCAAACGTCAAACCGAGAAATTCGAAATGTGACGCGACAATCGACGAATGACAGTCGGTAACCTCGTGTATTTCGATCTTGCTTCTCCGTTAAGTGGACCGTGATGGACTTTTACGAAGTGAAATAACGCGTCAGGACCCCGTTCCGCCACTTGCAAAGGTCCGGTGAAAACTCCACGCGAGTTACTCCGCAGCGATCTTTTGACGTGCCGGATTATCAATAATCCGTGAAAAATTGACGTTACGAGGGCAGGCTCCGTTGAGAGCCCTTTGTGATTCTCCGAGAAGAGCTCGCAAGAGCAAAAAAAAAAACAGATGAATAACGAGCATGGGAAAATCAATAATAACCCTTAACCCAGACCCTCCCGTTTGTTCGCAAATTTCCCTTCGTTCCTCGCTCGTTTGATTTCCCCCTTCATTCGAGAACTAACCTTCCAGCCCTTCAAACATAAATTGGGTGAGGATGGGCAGACGTGTGTTCTCGCGAATTCAAATTTATCGTATTTTCATGCCACTGGAGAGAATAATCGAAAAGTGGAACGATAAAAATGATTTTTAAAAAATATCTCTCTCTCTTTCGTTCTATTACCCTCCTTCTCCCTCATTTGGTGGACATTTTAAAGCTCAGAATAATTCATGTCACGTTCATCCTATATTTTATGGATGGCACCTGAACGTCAATTCTTTCGTGCTGGGATTTAGTCGATGATTGCACTCGTACCCATACTGCTTCACCGTATGTACTCACCCTAAGAGCTCTTTCATTGGCTGCTTAACAATCCTTCGGGGAATAAAAAAGAATACGTCTTTTTAAAAGTAAGGGAATAGACCTATAAATCCGGTCTCGAGATTCCTCGCGATAAAGAATAAAATGATGCACGAATAGGTGAATCGGAAATACAAATAAAGTTATTCAAGCAACGACGGCCAGCAATCAGGTAAAGTGATGAAAAACCAATAAATAAAATCTGTAACGAATCAACGCTGAAGAAAATGATAGAAAACTACCTGGGTTTGGGCATGAACAGTTGTACCGTAAATCTTTTGAATCGTCGGGCTATTGATGACCCAAATAATAACTAAAGAACATTTCGAAACGCTCACGCTGTTTTTCCCGAGGAAGAAAAAAAAGCCTAATTACTGATAAAGGTTTATCAGAATTGGAGGTATTCAAATATGCTGTCATGAGCCATTATGACACAGCTCTCTCATATTGATAAGACACGGTGAACAGAAATATGTGACGAACAAGAATATTCGTTCCCAATTATTCACCGGGTTCCATAAAGCCAACGAACTTCTCTTAGAGTAATGAACAAGAAGCTGCACTCAACAGATATTGTAAAGCATCTGCCAGTGGTAGCGCCATCTCAAGACTGATCTCTTCGTGGATTATCGTTATCAATTATGAACTCCCAATATCGGATCTGGCATTTCATAACTTGCTCAGTCACGCTTCACATCTCGAGTTTAGAATGTAATTTTTTTTTCCTTCCGCGTTTGATCCTCAATCTTATTATGCTCCTAAACGTTTGCGACGAGCAAGTTCATTCGCTATACCGCAGAAACTCCTGAGGAACTATTCTCGTGGCAGAATGGGGGTGCTTTAGTAAAATTGAAGAATTACGAAGAGAGCGAACAGAAAACGTTTCCACTCGGGACATTTCGTGCGATTAATTGAAAGTTGAACAAAAAGGTGAACCCGGTCGTTTTCCAGTTTTCCCTTGGTTGGAATACGAAGGATGAAATCGGATTGGCCAAGAAATTAATTTCGAGTCTTCGTTTCATATCCGGAACGTCAAGAACAGTCTCATCGAAACGATCACAGTGATTGCCTCCAAAAAATAATTTTACCTTAATTTATAAGGGCGCCTCAAGCCTAGGAAATAAAAGCCTCGAATATAACGAAAAAGTCGCGTGCACATTCACTAAAGCCCCGATAAAGTATTTGGGAACTAGGATGGCCGACTGGAAAAGCACTTCTGGTGCATACACGAAAGTGGCGCCACTTCATCCCGCGTGGAACTTCCGCGTGATAAGTACGAGCGGACTTTACGATAATTCTAATACACGACAAGAAAGGCAAAGATTACGATCGCGCAGATAAAACTGTCGCTAAAAATCCACTAGGTTCTATACGAGAAAAAATATACTCCAAAATATACCGCGCCAAGATCAAAAACGATAGAGTTCCTTTTTGACTCCTTGTAACGTACACGGGCTTACGAACAATCATTTTTGATCGTTGCTTTATTAATTAAAATATTTTAAAAAACATGAATCCTTCATTTCATTATTTTTTCATTTGACAATTTTGAGGTTTTGCGCTATCAAAATCAATATTATAGAATCGTTCAATCTGTGAAAATAAAATCTTTTTTTGTCAAATTCTTGTTATCGCGTCGGAGAAATCTCGAACAAAAATTGAAGCGAACCAATTTTTAATGGCGGCGAGAATAAAGAAATAAACTAAGAATGACCGTCACCTTCAAATACTGGCAGCTTGGAAACGATTTCATTAAAAAATTTAAGACGCGTTGGATTCGAAGCAATAATAAAGGAAACATAGAATTAAAAATTGAGTAGAGTAGGAATACTCGAAATTGTTGCATAAATTTCGAAACACGTATTTTTTTAAATGTTATTTTTAAATAAAATCTTTTTATTTCGTTTCTCATTGCGATTGTTATACGCGAAAAGAAGCGTGAATTTCATGCAGTACGTCCCGAGATATTGGATCATATCTTTCGATCGAATGACCGCGATTTTTCGCGCTACCAACGCGGCGAATTGAGCTCAGCTGGTGGAACATTCCTCACGAAAGAAAAGAGGAAGTGACGCGAATTTCCAGCAATCTGGAATTTAAGGTCCATTCAGTAACAGCGACGTCCCGAATTAGAATCCGCTTTACAATGTAGTAAGCCGCATCTTGATACTTACCGGATGATAAGACTCCGAACTGCGATCAACAGGAATAATGCTTTATGGGGAAAAAAAATTATGAACTCAAATTGCTTAATTTTATTTTCCGTTGTACCACGGTTTTAATCATAAATTTCAGGGCATACTTAAACCACAATTCATTGCCTGAAATCACCGTCTACTTAGCCGGAAAGAGATTTTCTTTGCCATAAACAAAAGATATACATTTGTTTCATGTCAGCGATTTTTTTGAAACAAAAACGTAGCCAAATTATTCGAATACAATAATTTTTTCGTTTCCACGAAAGTTCAAAATTCGATATGAAGTTTGCATCATCCGAAATCGACGAAATTTATATTTTTCATTGTTTTATTTCTATTATTACACTAAATCATAGAAAAAAATCACTTTCCCTTGAATCCTGATTATGCATTGCAAAGTCATTCGGTAAATTGGAAATTATTTATTTATGTTTCTTTTATGTTATCTCAGCGTTAAAAAATTAACTAGAATTTTGAGCGAATGAAGAGAATTTTGTTCAAACTATCAGAGATCGTTAATCTTTTTGCTTCAGTGCATGAGCGAAATTTGTTGTATTTTTAATACAGACAATCTGTATATTTTATATGTAGATATACTCGTATATATAAAGATATAAATTCAAGTGAGGAGAGAGAGGAAGGGAAAGGGAGAAAAAGAGCACCGGCCGAAGAGACATAATCGTAGTATTATAGGGGATCGCACGGTGTAGCCCAAACAATTAATGTAGCGTTTAAGCACCGCCGATTGCGTTAAAGTGAAATACGACAAGCCCCAGCAATATCGGTAAATGAGCCGCATTCTTCGATCAATAACGCAGAGAAGGGTCGAAAATTGATAATGGATTACAAGCGAGTAATTAATTTTAACAAGGATAATATTTTTAATCGATAATTAATAAATGCAAATCCACTAACTACTCGATAATTTCGATAAAGGAAAAAAAAACGTCACCACGATACTGATCTTCCAATGGGATTAAAGCATAAATCATTGAGATATGAACAATTTTATTCCTACGCTTATTTTCATAATTATCTAAAATCTTATTTGCAGATTTTTTTGCAGAACGCTAAATGAGAATTCTGAAAAACGTTTGTAAGATTTTCATAGCTGAATTTTCGTCCAATACGCGTTGAATATCAACGCGATGTTTTTTCACCGAATAAGAACTTCAAAATAAATTCAAAAGTTCGAAAAAGTTTCGTTTTCACCAAACAATGGTCATTCGTAAAACGGCATGGCATTCTCCCCTGCGAGTTGGAGATTTTCACGTTTTCACCGAATATCCCAGAAGACCCGCATGTGCCCGTATGCAAATAAAAGTTAGAAAAAAAAGTGAGAAAATAAATAGTCGTCGACGATAAACAAAATTAGAGAGCTGTAATTCGCTGGTTCGTCACTGGCTCTCGAACATAAAAATAAGTGGTGGATATAACGGAAATTCGAGTGGGTTTGCTGGGTCGTCCATGTGGGATGGTCTATGACGGTATGATTCAACGAATTTGCGTGTATGAGTCTTGATAAATGTCGAGTCTAAGCACCATGGAAACTGCGATCGTGTGTGAACTATCAAACGAGCGAAAAAATAAAAAGCGGCAAAAGGGAGGGTGGAAGAGAGGCTGAAAGGAAAAGGGCAGGAAGGAATGAGAAATCGGGACAGCGAGAGAGTGAGAGCGAGGGTGAATTAAATGAAGCATGAAATTAACGAACGACCAAGTATTCATATATCCGTGTAACGTGTGCTCACGAACCGTACCAGGGCTAGCCAATTAATTATTTAAAGTGACCGGTGAATGCGGAAACAACGTGGCGAGTACACCGCATCGTCCATACACCATCAACTGTATTTGTGTATAGATATATCTCCACCTAGATATACATTATGACCCATTGCCTGTTCGTATTCATGGCTGTTTCGCTGAAAGAGAGAAACCCAGGTAGTAAGAGAGCAAGATGAACGACTTTTCGTGTCGTTGTTGTGCCAACGCTTCCCGATCCCCAACCGACTTCCCTCAGCATCAATTCACACATTCTCTGCATCGTAAACTTTTCAACTCTCGCTGTACACCCTCGCAATGCAAAAAAAAAATCCTGCCTGACCCGATTGATACTGTACTGAGAGCGTAGGCAATGTTTACTGCCAATTTTTCGATAACGTAACTGAGTGCTGTACCGAAAAAAAATTATTTCTCGCTGTCAATGTATTTGATTTACTTTGCAGAAATTGTTATTGAATTTTATTGATATTTCCATAAATTTTAATCAAGTAAACTGAGCTTGTAATTGTAGACCGAAACGTACGGAAAACTAGATTTATTATGGGGCTTAAGTTCAATGGAGCTGAAGTTTACATCGATAGAATGCAACGAAAATTAATTCTATTTAAGTCTTTTCACAATTTGCATTGTTTTCACCAATTCAGAAATTTTATACTTTTTTGTGTATTTTTAAAAGATTCACTATTTCAATTTGTAAAAGACTTTCAACAATGATAAAAATAGACGAATTAAAAGATAAAGTAGATAAAAATAGTTGCATTCGCACTATGCAAACTTCCAAGTTATTAAGTTTACGTCGTTGGAACGAGACTTTACGCTTTTCAGCCTCTTTTTTCGTTGCTATCCGACAGCAGATTCGACCGATTTTTTGGAGATCGATAGATGAGAAATCTAAGAGAATATTTGCATGACATTCACAGTTCTGATCTATCAAAGGAAAAGTGGCAAAAAGAAAAAAAAATTCTTTTGTATTTTATCAGTATCTAAACCAGTTCATTTAGTAGGTGGTAAAAAAAACAAAGCCCAGTGATCGAACCATTGAGTCCGGGACTGAAGCGAGTTTAAAAAAATCTAACAACAACACCGTTAGGTTTTCGCCGTCAACGCGAAGCAATTCGTTTACAAACAGAATAAGAACAAAGGAGAATTTGAAAATGAACAACTTTGTTCACTGGTTGAAAACGGCTCGAGACCTCCAGATCCAAATAGGGAGACAGACGAGAGCCCGGAGAACGAGCAATCTCTATGGGAAAACGTTGTTTTGATAGACTCCATTAAAGCTGCAAAAGCGACGAAGCGACTACGCTGTGCGGTCTTTTGTTGTGACGTTTCGGACAGCGATCGATTAAAGCGTTGTTGATCAACTAGAGGAAGGCAGAAAGACCCAAAACTGTGAAAAAAAAATTAAAAAGATGGTGGGGGATCTAGACGATTCTCTTCACACAGTAGGAACTAAATCCAGGCAATTGATGTTGCTTATAGGAATAGGTAACAATAACATTCACCATTTTTAATCGTCAAGTATCATCTATTAACGGTATTAATTTGCAAGGACAAAAAACCAACGAGTCGTTGAAAACAAAATTGTTTACTCCAACGTTGGCACTAATGAATTCTCTTTACCGGGAGCCATACCTGTTAGCTCACTTCAGAAAAGCTACTCCACAGCAAAAGGTCAACGAAAATCATTTTAAAAACTTTCTCTGTCAAGCTTATTAAGTTGCAAAACTCCGGGACGACAATCTCATTAACCTCATTGTCATTTCCAACGGCAAAGTTATTTTCACAAAGTTCTTCGGTGACAAGGACCAGTCTCGATTGACTCTTAGTTTACCACAGGTAAAAAAAAACGAACGGCGGTAGGTTGTGGTTATTGAATTCTCCCAATCTGTCTCGTCGACGATCTTGTTAAATAGCTGCGTGTGTTTGACAGAAACGACGTATCTAGGGTTACAGAGATCAAAGGTCTTGCCTGCCGCGTGTAGCCACAAGAATTCGAAACGCAGTAACCGCTCGTATATCCGCGAATCAGATGGTACATCATCACCGAGGAAGACAGAGTTCCAATGAAATCACGAAATGTATATGCACAGTCGTGGACCCTCGAGCCTGGGAAATCCGACATTGAATGGCCCAAATTAATGGGAGTAACCGAGTTGGGACGTAATAACAGAACGTATACGATGATAGGATAGGATAGCTAGCGGTCATTGGGGATTATATGGGATTCAACTTGCTATTTCATCAAATCACAGCCTCTCGAAACCTCCAGTCGGTGCCAACCAATGCTCCTCGTTTGCATACGATTGCTGCAGCCTTCTCGCTATTTTCGATCGCCTAAATTTACTTCGGACTAATATTTTGACACTTGAGTGAATCAACGTGGATGAGTATCAATTGCAATGATAATATTGCATTGTGACGAAATTTGAAACATGTACCATGTGCGCTATAGAACTAGTGATAAATTCTGGAAGGACTGTGATACTCGACAATGCAAGTAAGCCAAAATAAGGTTTACTTCTTGAGGCCAAGATGCGATTGATACAAACGGTACAGGTCTAACTGGCTGTAAGAATAACTCCGATGCAGCTCAGGCATCTCTTCAAGGACATTAGACAGGAATATCAATAAGGCAGTTTCAGTAGTAAATCGATTACATCGTATGAACTTCCACTTTGTCTAGGGTTTCCCTATCATGCCAGGATTGCCCACATCGTTGCACAACTTTTGCAAATAAAATGGTGCACACCGACCTCATTTCGATAAACGTTGGAATATAAACTTGAGACTGAGGGTACAACGGTTCATTAATATTCAAGCGTGTTGTTCCACTTCGTCATTCAGTCGTAGACGAGACTTCGCCTTAACGCACCTCTTGACGGTCGAAACGCTCGTTATCGAAGAGTCCTTGATACAATCGCAACGAAAGGAGCAAAGGTTCGCTCCCCTACACTACACCGTCTCTTTATCTCTCTCTTGATTAATTTGCGTACAACAATCCAATCTAAATTCAAGGCACCCTTAACGAAATCAGCGTTGATCATTCCATGGAACGGTAACTTTGGTACAAAGTCGAGAACGTAGTGTGTTTGCAGATTCGTGTCAGTTGGGATGCATGGTACGTTCTCCCAACGCGTACCCGACTGGAGTGCCAATGCAACACAATAACGTGGCGAAATATTCGCACAAGCGGAAAACGAGAAATTCGATGGAACGAGGTATTTCGTCTCATTCTCATTTACATTTTCTCAAAGTGTATTGCATTTTCATCAACGTCATTTTCCCTGAAACGAAAATTGTTCCCACAAGGTATTACGAGGATTCGTAGGTTGTTACAGTATTAAGTTCGAGAAATAACAGGTATTTTCCTACATCGCGACTGGTGATTGTTCGACCCCAGTTCGTTCTGATGAAACCCCTGTTAAATTAAACTTCTCTCTACGGTGGTTTCATGGCGGAATGGAGCAGGTCTCTCTCAGCCATCTTTCATTTTTGTATCATGGACTGGCTGATGGGAAAAGAGAAACTGAGGGAGGAACAGAGCAAAATATAATCCCGGAGCCTCTTATGAATGCCATATCCCGGTACCGTTCGGACTTCCGCCGATAAACAGTACAAAAGGCTCGAAGCCTTTCCATTTCCAGTTGAGATAACGACAAGCAAGAGTGGAACGGGGCGAATCTAGAGCCAACAGCTCGAACTGTTTCCACATACACTTTCGTGTGATGTTCGCGAAAAGTGTATAAAGCAGAGATGGGTTAAAAAGAAACGGAGCATTTCCTCTCTAAGCCAGTCTCACTGATACCCAATTTTTACCAATTGAAGAACTCGTTCTTCCAGTATTGGAACGAATGAGTCTTGATCTCGATTTGACATTTTCGTCGAGTAGAACATGCGCGGTAACGAGGCCACGACCTTTTGTCGAAAATGCGGAAGGCTGTAGGTATAACCGTCGTTGCTGGTAGGCAGGTTAGGGGTGGACGTCCTCCTGAGTGGGGTCACGGTATGTCCGCCAGGTCGATTGTTCTCGCTTGATGACTGTACCCGAGGAAATTCTGTACGCCCCCTCACTTGAATCTACGTGTTCCACGTCTTTCCGTCAGCCCCATCCGGGGATGACTATCTTTGAATTATTAATTATCAAATGTCTTGAGACAGCGGATCTTGAAATAACTGTTACTCGCACATGGGGACAAGGGTCGTTGAGGACCATCTAGGAATGAGTTGACGTTCTTGCTTATCTGTAACTCTTTCATCATCTGTGTAGAGAACACAGTCCAATGATCAGAGAATTATGAAGTTGGTTGAGTAAGAAAAATTGTAACCTTCTGTCATCTTGAACCCGCCGGTATTGAGTACATTTTAGGTCTAATAGACTGGAAGTGGAAGACCTGCGAGGCAATTGGGAGAGATAAACTGTCATTAGTTGATGTCTCATATTGAGCTAATATAAGCCAGTGTCTGAAGCGAATATCGATTCATGGTGAACTTGCCCATGCATTTTCTGAGAAAGCTTCGGATCATAATATTGTTGTCCGCGATACAGACTTGTAAATGACAACAATCAACTACCAATTTGAAATTCTGTCATCAAATTCTCTTGTTTACTTTGCCTCAGTTATAGAGCAAGGGTGAACAAGCCGAACCCGCTACGCGAAATCATCAAGCGGTATAGAAATTCCGTAACTGCTGGATATAGTGACTGTTTGTTGAAACGCAATATTCCACCAGACAATTACGAAACATCTGCCCGTTTATATTGCTTTCATGTATGTTCCAGAAGGTATCTCGGAGTTTCCCAGTAGTATAACGCTGGAGACGGAGAAATTTAGCTTAGGAGTTTGCGAGTTGAAACCAACAATAGCATAGTAATCTTCACTCAAAATAAACAGCATACCAATAGTAAAACCGAGTGAAATTCACACCGCTAATAACGTGAATTTCAACTTGACTTAGTAAAAAACTAGACTATTCTCAATCGTGAAAGTGACTTTAAGCATTCAAGGTTTTTCGAACTCCGTCATTATTCTCATCACAGAATTTCATACTTTATTATCACAAAACCCGATCGATACCGATAAAGCGAAGGTCAAGGCGAACGATCATCTGCCGCGGAAGCCAAATTTGTATAATTTTAGGTGTAGTAAAAATAAATCCACGATATCGGGCTTATACAACAGAAGATACAGAGAACTAGAATCATCCGTTGAAGAAAATCATGGATTTTTTTTTACTACACCTAATATTCAGTCCTCTAGTGAAAAACAGCTATAAAAAACGAAAACAGTGAAATATGGTAGCGTAAACAACTCTTGGCAGTGGAATTTACGCAGTCGTTTGCGCAAAGCTACTGCGCAGCTCTTCATAGACTATCACTGCGCGCTAAGTTTTCCATAACTATTAGCCTTCAAGATCAACCAAATATAAATGGACTATGAACGGTAATCGCGTGTCCCATACATCAATGACATCTCAGTTAGAGCACCTATCAAATTTCTGTTGTTCCCGAAGATGCGTCTTTCCCCAAACGAATACGTAATTCTTCGGTGAACCATGAAGAACTCTCCGCTCGGACGCAAAGCGTCAAGTACTTTCGCGCTGTATGAATTCACTTGTTTACTCGGGTTCAGTAACGAACGGGCACAAAGCTAATACAGTCTTCCGGGATTCGCTGGTGTAAACTCGTGCACAGAGAACGTACAACTGCGAAGAGGAGGGCGCGTATACACCGCAGTATCGTGCCGCGACGTACAAGCTTGCCAGAACTATAGTAATTTTGGCGGTGGTAACGTCGTTAGGGGATGCTCGGGCGGTGGCGATATCGCGATAGCTACAGTCATTCAATAATTCAGCAGCAGCAGTGCCCGGTTTCTGTACTGCGCGGGAATCCAGGCCGGCAACAGATTTAGCCTGGTTATGAGGGCTTCACACTGAGCATCCTACATCAATTGGTCCTCGCCCACCCTTCAATCTCCGCTTGCTTTCGTTCCCCGTCTCGCGCATCCCCTATCAACTTACCCTTTACGTCCGCAAACCTCTGACCCATATTTACTCTCCTGAGTGAAAATGGATTATGATGGAATCCCACCGGGACCCCACGGGGGCAATATTCTCTTAGAATTGCCAATCCGGATGTCCTCAGGTGCAAATGATTCGTTTTAAGTTCCGCAATTTCCGCTTTGAACCGAATTCCTGATAACCGAAGGTCACTACCGGTTACTTGTCGTGACTGAAACTCTGGTTTACGGAATTGATAAGTAACCAACGTTTTCTTTTTTTTTTTTTTCTTGTTTCACGACGATCGTTCCACTTCGTGGCAAGAAACCTCTGGAAGTGAACCCGTCATTTCGCTCCCTCCCAGGAGACATTCCAATTTAAAATTCCTGGCGAATATTTTCTGTCCGGAAATGAGAGAAGCGCTGCTTTCCTTGAATATTGGATGTCCATGATCATCCTTGGTTTTTTTCTTATCAGGTTTCATTTTTTAATCGTTGAAATTCGGACCATAAACATACGGAATTTTCCACAAGCTTAACACCTTTCGTATGAAGTTTATAAAAAGAAAATTGAAAACCAACTCGTCTTTACAATAGAAAAAAAGGACGTGGAGTTCCTTGGGTTCAGTATTGAGAATAATGGAAAAACGGAAACGAACGATGTACTATTGATTATCCGAAAGATTGGATTTCTCGTTTTTCCGGCTTTCCGGATTACCCTTTTTGACGCGGAGAATTCTTGGGCCGTCAAGAATATCTATTGCCTCGGTACCTCCGCTTATTCCCATTTCGGGAGAATATTCACTATCCAGAAGCCAGGAAACAATGGGTTCGTGTGGAAACAATGGGCTCGAGGTCCTTGGTCTGGCACGCCAAACCTATCCAAGTACAACACGCCCGAACCATCGATCCGTGGCAACCCCAGCTTTGCCATTTTCCTCCCTCAGGGTCACGCGATGACACCAAACGAGGCCGTGTCGGAGAGAGAAGGACAGAGAAAATGGGACGGGCGAAGACGTCTCTTCGTTGGTGGTGGAGATGCTTGTTGCGCCAGACCCCCCTCGACATCAATGATTGTCAGGACACGACACAGCCTCTCATCGATGAAACGCTGCGATCCCTTAATTGGAATCTCATTGACGCAGCTCGAACGAGGAATTAAAAAATTCTACAATTTTCTCGGCTTAATGAAAACTTCCAAAATCTCTACCGTGTTGAGAAACGCTACTCGGGATGATACTTGGATCGGTGAAAGAGGTTAGGTCGTTAAATCTCGAAATCGTTGCACCAGTCACTGAACATTACTAAAACTATGGCAAGGGAGTTATCCCTGACTTTAGATTTAAAAAAAAGCCTTAATTCGACGTTGGGTGAAAGCTCGGTCTCTCGGTTAAGATCAAAAGATCAATCTCGACTTTTGGAGCCTTTATCACGGAAGCGGAACGTCCGAGGGCAGTAATTCATCGACTGTGCCGCGAATATACCCTCAGGCCTCTTGGGATGTTATTGGATCTTATCCAGAATTGCGAATATCCTGGTAATTAACGGAACAAAGAACTCGCGGGCTTTTCTACCTCGTAGTATTCTGTTGACACTGTGTGGGGTTTTCAGTCTTAAAACTGAAGAACAATTAATATCACTGCTTCAAAGAAGGACGGAATATGTTTATTTATTAAAAAAAAACGTGTATGGTGCCAATTTTTTTTGTGAAAAAAATTATGCTCACTGCCAGGATATTTTTTAGACATTGGTATGGATGAATTGGAAATTTCCTAATAAATCAGGTATTTTTAAATTGGATCGAATTCATGACCTTAAAGCTCGCATTGTTGAACGGCAATGAAAATTAATTAGTTCTCTTTTCACCCATACGAGCAGCCAGAATTCATTGTACATTTTCATATAATCTTGTTAACGAGTTATAATAACAATTCTCCAAAAGAGTATAACAGAAATCAAAAGGGGATAATCATTAAAATAAAGAAACGAAAAATGAAGCAAAAAATGACAATCCTTCAATAATGCAAACTTCACCGCTCTTCGAATTCGTTTTGACAAACTGTCGTTCGATATTAATAATAAAAAGCCTCAAAAAGCCTTTATATACAGAAAATGAATTTTTAATATATTTGGAATACTGCACAGTTTCAGTGAAACTGATAACGCTATCTTCGTTGTCGCTAACTGAACCAAACCGTATTCCAAAATCCTTGTCCGTAATAATAAAAATAAACACATGAAAAATAAATGATAACAATGAACGTTTCTGACCTTTCGAACTTGAATAACCTGTTTTCGTACGAACGTTATATTTACTTGATGCGTTTGGCGCAATGATGACTCATAAAACAAAAATAGCATCGCGGGACGGATCTCGTGTCGCGAGCAATTGAATTGTAAATTTAGGCCAATAAACCGAGTACAGTAATATTCAATTGTTACGACGCATTTGCATTAGATGGATTTTCGATAGTTGCGTTAACAGACGTCTCGCATCGCGGACGAGTGGATCTCCGTCTGCTAAAACGAGAAAAGCAGAGAGAGAGAGAGAAGGCGAATAAGAGCGCTAGAGGGAGAGAGAAAATGACAGCTTTCGATAGAGAAACAGAGAAAGAGAGAAAACGTTCGCTATACGGTTGCTACGCAACGTACATGTTAATTTTCACGAGCGTTATAAGCACCTCATATACGAACACAAGCCCAGCATTGCTCGGTGCGCCAAAGCTCCCTTGGTCTCCTCTGATACAATAGAATTCGTTTCGAATGGATACTATCAGGTGTTGCGATAATTCGACGAGGATCTGCACCGAGTCTGCGATCCATTTTCGCTGATCATTTATGTACGAGAACTGTCGAATAATGTATGCGTTCATTATAGTCCCGTCTGCTCGATGCCGCTCACTTGTACTCTACATCACATTTCCACAATTAACAGGCATATTTGTGGCAGCGTGACTGTAAATAAAATAAAATAAATGTCGAATCTGCAGAAACTCCATGTAAAATAAACGATTTGACCGATTGTTTTCGTTGCAGCACAAAATAGTAATAAAACGCTCAACCAAAATGGGAATCGTTTCAATCCGAAGATTCCTTTGAAAGCTCATGTTTTATGATCGATGATATATGTCATCGATATTGGAAGAATTACCAATCGGAAATATCATTAGCATCGGAAATCGAAGATCGGAAAGAGATTCGCGTTGGAACGATGGGGAGAGTGCAACATTGAAAAACAATTCTGATAAAGGGTACGGACGTCAGTGATGACGAATCAACGATTCGAAAATTGCTGAATGTGTCTTATTGTAAAAGCTTTCAAGAGAAGCGGGGGATGGATGAAAAGTTTTGCTTCTTCGTCATCTTAAATCGCAGGAATTTATGTCACTTCCAGCGTTTCCGGTTTCCATGGGCTTGTGGATAAAGAAAAAAGATGAAGAATCAAATTGGCACAAAAAAAATTGAAAATGACATCCCTCGCTTTCCCCCCGCGTCTTTGGTACTCTGAAAGCTACCTCTTTGTTGGATGGCAAAGGTAAGCCTAGAAAACGAATTGCTGTCACGAATAGTGAATTCGGATATTTAAATTTCAAGCACAAAGAGCTCTTTCCCTCTCTCTCTCTCTCTCCCTCTTTGTCTCTTTCCCTCCCTCGATCGTTTAAACTCCAGAGCAATCTCCGTTTGACGTTCCACCGGGTATGTTCGACGACATGAGAAGCCCACTAGAGCAGAACGGGCTGTGAATCAAGGGTGTGCTAAAGAGAGAAAGAGAAAGGTCGTGGCTGACGATCGATAGTGCGGAGGAGAGACAACGGCATAACGCGTGATTACGAGCAATTAGTCATAGCCCCGGAGTTTCCCCGAAGCCTTCCAAAGCTTCGTTATTTCAGGAGCTCCACGAGTAAGTGAATTTGCTAGCCGGCGTCTCTCATCTACAATACACTCGCGTGGTCGCCGACAGTGAATTGCGAATGAGCCTCCCGGACCCTCGTGTTCGGGTCATTGACGAAGGGTCGAGAAAATTTTGCAATTCCGCTTACGGTTTACAAGCAAACACAATGCGAAAACCGGTGAATGAAAATCACAAAAAAAGAACAAAAATCAGTCGTGTTGAATCTCTGAAACGCTTAGGGAAGAAAAAACCAGAAAAAAAAGGGCTTTTCTGTGACGCGATTTTCCATAGCAACGCAGACGAGATATTAAAAAAGAAAATTTCGTTTCATGTATGCAAATTTCAGGCTGTTAAATTAATATTTTTACTATCGTCTAATATTTTCACCCTTAAATCCGATTATATTATTTACTCCGGGATACTTCGAATAAAAAGTATGCAATTTTCGTTAACAATAAACATTGAGAGTCTGGAAGCCGAGTAAAAAAAAACAACGAGATCAATCATTTTTCAGAGCTGATCGAAATTAATCGACGCGAACATTCGCAAAGAAAAAACTTGATTTTGAAGATACAAGCGGATACGTACCTGATCATGTCGCGCAGATTCTGAAACGTCTGTACACAGGATCGTGCGGCTCCGGATGCGTGCACACACAACGGTTATCAAATCACACCCTCGATCCATTCTGCTCCCCAATTCGGGGACGGATATATACACAACGGATACACAGGACGAAGGTGAGCACGTACGACACGCTATTAGGCAAATCCAATTAAGGAGTTACCGCGCGACGCTCTCTTCCTCCTCCTCCTCCGCCTCCGAATCTCCGTATCGTCATGCTAGAAATGGATTTCCCTCGATGCGTCCGGGTGATCCGCGAGTGGACCGTGTACGAAGATCATCGCGGCTCTCTACGAGCCGACACGTGCAATCTGTGAGATGTCAATTTCAGAGCCACAACCACATGACGAAAGTCAAGTTACATCAGCGAAGAGCAAATTGAAAGTCATAGAAAAGAACAACTCTGATATTCAAGTAAAAAACCCGAAAAACAGGATAATAATTTATTTAAAGTTCAGCGAGATAATCATTTTGTTTTTCATTCATTCAAGTAAAAAATGAAGTCAATTTACAAATAAAGTGCATCGTATTAAATAAAAAATTAAATTATATAATTATTATATAATTATAAAAAAAGGAAAAAAAATGGGATAAACATTTATTTGGAGCTCAGCGAAATAAAACGATATTTTTTTCATCCATTCAATTAAAAAATTATTTTTTATTGAATGGATGAACAGATTTATGGACGAAATCTTAAATTAATATTTTTACTATCGAATAATCTATTCACCCTTGACCCATATGCGCTTACCGCCCCATTTTTTCCATCCAACAATAGAGTGGTAAGTACATAAGGGTTAAATCCAATTATATTATTTCCCCCTACACGCTTCAACCAAGAAAAGTAAAGCAATTGCTCAAAAGAAACATTGAGCTGAAAGGAGCTGATAAAAGTGCATCGAAAGAAACGATACGATAATAGTGTATAAAAATTTCGTATTTTAAAATCAATCAAAAACATTTATTTACCCTTCCACTCTGCACGTCAATACGAAAATGAATTCGCCTTGCAGATTGATTTATCATAGCACACGTATAATTTTAAATTGCTGAATAAACAATTTTCAATCTTCGACGAAGAATAATGGAAAATTCTATCGAATGTTTAGTTATACAGTTATTATCGGTACTGCTTGAAAAAAAAACAAAACAAAACGATGCGGGGTCTCAGCCGTAACCACCCCTTTAATTATATAGACCTTCCTTGTTGACTATCACGTCCCTCGAAGTGGGGAGTACTTCTCTCTCTCTCTCTCTCTCTCTCTCTCGTCACCGAACTTCCCGTGCTTCGATATCATTTTCCCCGAACTACCTCGCGTCGTCCTCGTTCGCGATGCACTATCGTATGCCCTCTGTCCGTCAATAAGCCAAATGGGCCATGAGCGTAACTCTATTAGCTCTTTGGTCACGCGTTACTCCACGTTGAAACACGATCGATGTCACACAAATGTATCACACTTCATTTTCCATGCGCTCTTACGGTTCGTCCCCCTTTTTTCAATGCACTACACCTATCAAATTCAGTCACCAGTGAATGTATAAAGTCTTGCTCTATATTTAATAAAAGTATTTTCAGGTACCCTCTAAATTCCCTATTCGAACAATACATCGAATATTTAGACGAATAAAAATCATACAACAATCTTCCAAACGACGTTTCAAAGCGGATGAGGTCACATTCATTTTGCTTTTTTTTCGAGTATTTTTTTTCGATTTTTCTTTCCAATGGTATGACATTTTGAAAATTAGGGTTTTTCACGATTTTCGTACTTTACTAAATTGCATGATGAACATCAAAAAATACTAGTTTCATAATTTAGTGATAAGGTATTTGAGAATAAAACTGTTAGCCTTAATTTCGTTTTTCAAAAAAAATGTTGACGATAATTATAATTTTTTATTGCGTAAAATAATTGATATACTATTTAAATAAAAATAAATACAATTTGTATATTGTGTAAAAATCAGGGAATAATTACGTATATAATTATTTATTTATCAACGGTTTAAAAACGTAATCGTTGAATAATTTTGGTTTTTCCAAAAGTTATAAAAAATTGACTTAACTGTATATTTCGATCCTACTCTGCTCACAATAATATCCACTCCGTAATCGCAGTCCCGATGAAACTGGTCATAGCTTACCCCACGCGTTGCCGGACTCGGAACAAATGCCTCTCTTCCCGCAAGTCTCGTATACGTATAAATTTATGAATGGCTTTCATGGGCTGAGAATGTCGCGTCAACTCATGAATGCTAACTCTCTCGGCGTCCTGGAGAGCGAAAGGATTTTTATCCTACCCTGACTTCCGATCACGACTTCTCAGCCGGAAATGCCGGACGTGTAGAATAAGATGTCTTTCTGAACGACGAAAGGACAAAAAGAGGGTTACACGCTCAGCGGAAATCGTTGCAAGCTTGACTCTTGACCTGGAATGCGGAATCGAGTTTTTTTACCTCCATATCTGATTAAATATACTCTTAACTTATTTGAAAAATGGAATTCGTTTGTTTGAATCTGTTTTTCAAATTTGTTTTCTGATTAGCGTAATCTTGAATTCTTGAATTATCTTAAATTATCTTGAAGAATGACCTTCCTGATTAGAATTTCTGATTAGAATCCACCGATAATACATTCGATGAAAAAATTATCAATTAATCTATCAAAAAATCTCTACAAGAAAATAATACAATTTTCATAAAAATCGAATATTCGAACAAAATCGAAATAGAAAATCGATATTTAATCGATAACCGATCGACAGAAAAAATAGCGTTTCAAAATTTGCTATCGTTTAATTATATATTTACAGTTAATTATATTATTATTAATTATTCTATTATTCAATATACTACCGATTGATTATACATTCAATTCATTTCCACTAATTCAAATTTTTTATCGAGAAGTATGAACAAAAAATGATTCTATTAATATTCTAAAAAATTCAATATAATACAGCTTTGGCATACTATTTTTTTATTTCGCCAGTTAGGAACGTGACAATCAGAAAAAAGCTGTGATTTGGTGCAAAATAATTTAAAAAATCGGAAAAAAATGATCGGTTACTAAAAAAAAAAAATCGCTGATGCGAATATCTCGTGACCGAAACGTAAAAATACCTCCCCACAGGTGCCTCAATTCCGGTGCAGCACTCACCCAAATATATCCGCGAAACAACCTTATCCCTTCGATCTTTGGAAGTCTGTTGAAGAGTTGATCCATCTGAATGCCAGAGTTGATTGATTATAGAGTTTGAAAAGACGGAATATTCTGAAAGACGACATCTGTAGATGGATTGAACGATGAATCCAGGGATATTATTGTACCGCTCGCGAGTGGATCGGACAAGTGATATCGATAGAATTCTATGGGGAGCTGAATTCAAGTTTCGGGATGGACCATCGAGGAGCTACGAAGTACCAACCTGTGAATGGTGAAAGTTTCTGGACGTGGTTGAGACCCCGAAGCTTCTCGCGTATAATAATAAAGTCTAGGTTAAAGGAGGATAGAGAATGGGGTTGTGAAAGGCGATGGGGTGAATCTGGAGTCTGGGCAATTGGCAGTACGTGCCTCGCAAAGATTCGCCCTTATTCCTGGAGGGAGAAAGACCAAAGGAAGGAGAGGGATGGAAAGAGAGTGGTATTAGGTACAGAAGGATCCAACGATTGTTGGCTAAATTATAGGGTTGACACAGGTTGGCCAGAGAAAGTCCATTGTCCCTGGTTTCCGCATGAAAAGCCTTGGCGATCGATAACACTCCCTTCACCTACCTTCCAGCCCTTTCCACGAGTGCATATACACCCCAAGGATACGTACGGACAATGAGGCGCTAGGATATATATTTTCCTGGCGAAGGGAAATAGAGAAAGGAGAGACAGGATAGGGAGAATTCGAGTGGCGTCGGGTGGAGGGGAGGGGGGGGCAGATTGACCCGAGAGAATGAGGAAACGATCGCGTTGACAAAAGAGAAAGGAAGTGAGGTTGGGAATCGATGGGACAATGCGACCTACCGTGCAACTGTGTACCCACTTAAGGTCTGAAAAAGCAAATCTACGTCTGATATCGCGAGTAAGGTAAACGGTTCACGGTCCGGTTGACTATCCGGAGGAACGACCTAGTCCCTTGCTGCTGCGCCTTTCATCCATTTTCCATTTGAAATATTTCCCATAAACGATAATTCAGTGTACGAAGATCCGGGGACTACCTTCAACTGGAATACTCGAGTTTCCTATTACGCGAATATTTTCTTAAGGAAATCGAAGGGTGATATATCCCTGTCAGGAAATATTTGAAATTGTGGTTAAATTCTTTATTTTTCTTTTTTCGATTCATCTTTTTTCGTTCTTTGGCTTAAATAGTGTATTATGGGGAAATAGTTTGGAAAGAGAGACCTTTTAGATAAGAAACTCGCAAACTGTGCTCATCAGGTGCTTCTCGCCAAGTTCCTGCCAAGCAGACATCTTCGATAGTACACGACAATAGTTCACAGACGAAAACTTTGTCAATCAAATGAAAAGACAAGAGCGAAAAGGTCTTTATTAAATTTACAGCGTTCCTTCGTATTGCGAGCTTTGACAATTACAGTCGTTTCAACTTGCACTTGTAGCTTTGGCTCTGAATAGAAACCTTTGTCATCGAATGTGTCCTAATGTATCATTGTACGTACGTTGAAAAGCTATATAAATCCTATAAATAGAAATATTGTCTATATGTCTCTTTTATCGACCCAATTTTTCTTTCTCTTTTCGTTCTATTTTCTTTTTTGAAACGTATTTTCGAAAATGGTATTTTGTCATATTTTTAGCTAATATCGAATAATCGAGTTCAGTATTTAAAATACGAGGAATGATTTAGTGAAAGATAAATCATGTTTATACTGGTGCACCCCTATAACGTCCGAAACCTCATCCTATTTTGGAAATCCCTATCTGGGTACCGCAATAAAGCCTTGGTTTTCATGAGGGATGCCCTGTCAATTTTCCACACGCAAACGAGACGTTTCGTCCTCGAGACTGGGGGTTGCAATAATATCAATGGACAAAACAATGCGGCGTAGAGGAAGGACGCATACGTAGGTACGATAATTCGGACATCCCAGGTCGTTGGACAGGTCTGCGAGGGAAATCTTCCGGGATTAAATCCCGCAGCCGTCTACGTCCAAGGGTATTTCCCTAATTACCCCTAATGCTATTACTGAACATCCTCTCGTAGTTTCGGAAGCTCCATCACGTGTCCTCCCATTCAAACCAACAAAATATTCATTTATCTTGGAATAATCGATAAACGAAATCATCATTTTCCTTCAACATTGATCGGGCATTCCTCGTTTCAGGTATGATCGATATTTCCCTCGTTCAATTTACCTAACCGGGTTCTTTTGTGGCACAGACCATGAATATCACGAAATATTTTGTGATATTCATGGTCTGTGGACAGAAATATCTCTGGACAGAAATTTCTCTGGACAGCAATATCTCTGGACAGAAATATCTCTGGACAGCAATATCTCTGGACAAAAATTTCATTATTCCCGAATGTGAAATCCTAGCTTATTATTGAATTATACATTTTGCATCGACAACGATATTAATAAATCAATGGAATAATATGATTTTTTAATTGTAATCGTATCGTCCGATTTATTATCATTTATCATCATTTTATTTTAATTTAATTTATCATCATTTTATTTTCACTTAATTTATCATTATTTTATTTTCTTCAGCAATAATAATTATAGTAATATTTAAAGTAGTATAAATGTTGGATAATTAACGAAAATGACACACTGTCATAATGGAAAATATCGATATGTATCAACCCCCTGAAGGATTCGAAAAACCCTAAAACCCGCAATGTTTAATTTCCTCGTTTATTCCCAGTTAATTCTCAATTCCAACATATTTCCTGATAATTTACTGCTCGTTCTCCGGCCCGTTGCTGATCGGTTGTTCAGAAAGCCAGTGGGGTATCAAGACCTAGTATTAGGTCGGTTACATTACGATCCAATTCTAGAATGAAAGCCCGATCATAGTCCGATATTACCTTGGGACAGCTGATGAGAGTCAATAGATCTTCCGAGCTGAAATTTCTACAAGGGTCACTTGGCAAACCCTAGCTTTCGAAAAATCAATGATACTGTTGATCGAAGAAGTTTCTCATGAAATAACGAGGGGAATTACTCGATCGATCTTTGATCCAGCTTGAAGCAGCTTTCGAGTTTCTCACAGATCCACGATACGCGAAAATGTAGGAAGAGCTTATCTGTATAGAGAAGTTAACAGGCCATCGAGAGTCCTCTGCGAGATGAATATGTTCGGTCGAACAGACAGTGGATGTATCCCTCGGTGCCTGCTCTCCTTTGGTCTAGCCAAATTGCGTTGGAACGGCCTCGCTACCACTCTACATTAACCCGAGTGAAATTGAAATCGCCACGGGAGCAGAGAGCTGGGAGGAGACGACCGGGGAATCCCTCATTCTTACTCTCCCTTCGTCTCACTCCCTCTGTTATCTAGCTTTCTCCCTTTAGCTCCCTCTTCCCTCAATTTGCCCTCTGTGCTCGGTCCTCTTTCCGTTTCGGTACCGTTTCTGTATCTCGCCCAATTTCATTGCTATTTATTTCGTACGGATCGATAACGGTTCCTTCGTTCGAAGTTTCCTTGGTTCCCGTTCCTTTTCGTGATTCCAGTAATTAGTGTTTTTTTTTATTTTGTTATTTACTAAGGTTATTTGACTTGTTCTTCATACTCCCTCGTATTTCTCAGGAATTTTACAATGATGAGTCTTTGAACAGGCTGCAATTCCGGTTCCTCTGAATCTCCGGAAACGACTCCCCATATAATATTCTATTATTGGAATTACCTTTTCTTTCAGTGCGTTTCCGTTGATGCACGTATTTCATTGAAAATCTCTTGAATTTTCCGAAAATTCTTTTCTGATAGAAATTGTTTGCTCGATGGTTTATTTTGTAGGAAATATATCGATGAACCGATCAATTATTCTGCCTTTTCTCTTTCCTTTACATTCTTTGTTCCCTCCTGCTTATCTACCATGCTGATGTCACGTCCTGAGGGGACGTGGGCATATATGTTGTGGTATCCCTCTTTTGAGCCTACGCCTAGCGTAATAGCTCGGGACGAGGGTAAAAAGGGGTAG
>JAPYZI010001810.1:0-28400 GCA_030523105.1 Ophioninae sp. A BG-2022a | reverse complement strand
TTTCGATTTTTGGCAGAATTTCAAAGTTGGATCATCGATTTTTGCAAATTTTTCCATACATACCCCTTTGCCTCTTTTTTTGCGATTTTTCAAGTGGACGTCCCAGGAAAACTATTAGAGATATCGATACGAATCCAACGCCATTATTTAAGTTAGGCAAAAACCTTTTCCAAACCCTCCCATTGAATATCCACAGCATATAAAGAGCTCACCCTACGTCCGTTTGAAATTTCGTGATTTTCAGGATTCTGGGAAAGTGGCCGGGGGAGTCGAAAAATTTTTTTTTCCGTTTTTAACCTCTCAAAAGGGTCTATTTGATCGGAAATTTTCCGCTGATTACGAATATGCCCGAGTTTTTGCCGAAAGGGGAAAATTAGACCGGGAAAATGCAATAAACGTTTTTAGAATATTTTTTGGACATTTTTCCCTGCTGCAGCTTACGGTAGCTACGGTAGCTATCGGTCCAAAAAAAATGTTGGCGTACTGAGAATTAAGACTCGCATCTGTAATCTTTAGGATTCGAGGTTTGAAATCTTTTGCCATGGAGCTCGTGTTTTTTTTTCTGCGACTGTTCCGTCGTAATCGAAATCGCGTGACAGTTTTTTTCTCTCTCTTACTTTTTCACTCCCTCCTCGGTTCTTCATTTGATGCGTCAAAACTTTTCGTTAGACGATAAGATAATTCCGCGCGGCCCTGTCAAGAATTCCGTAGAATTTTTTCGTTAAGCAAGTGGGCATACCTTCGTTCCATCGTTCGCGCAAAAATAGGATCGCACGAGCTGGAGAACACGAAGTTGTGCGGTAGTACGCGAAGAAAAAAGAGAATTTCGGGAGGGGGCGGGAGGCGGAAGAAGCGTCGCGACGGAGGGACCAGAAGAGACAGCGATGGGGCAATGCAAGCGAGACGAACCGATGAATATTCATCGCTCGAGAGCTTTTTTCCATCCTCGTTTTGGCCTCTCCGCGAATGTCGTCGTCAATGTTCCTCCTCGTCACTCTTCCGCCCTCGTCGGATCGGGCTTGTTTCTCTTCAGCCCGCAAGGCTCATCCGATCTTACCATTGAGCTTCAGGCTCGTCGAGGATCACTCGTAGTCAACAACGCGGAAGCCTCGAAACCGTCCAATCTGGATATCAACCCGCCTTCCCGCTCATTTTTTTCTGCCCTTCGTCTTGATCGCTCGTGCACTCTCTTCATATTCATCACAGACCTGGTTTTTTCTTTCTAATTTTTACGAGATATTTCTCGCTAGCTGTTCTTCTTGAAAAGAGAGAAGGAGAGAAAGAGAGAGAGGTCTCGAGTGGATCATAGGATCGGAATTTTATTGAAATTTAAAAAATTTTCCCCTTAAGGAATAGGTGTTCTTGGACTTGGTGTTCTTTGTTCATTTACCTTCCTTACTCTACCTCGCCCGGTAATTTCGACTTATTGTAGGAGATACGAATTACATAAAAATAACAATTTTTTATCGTTATTTCTATGATTATTTTCTCCATTATTATTTAACGGATACCAACTTGACGTTTTTACGTTTTAAGTATTGTATATCTCATTATCCGCATCGTAGTTCAGACTATTATTATTATTACCGGCTTTCTTGTTATATTCATATTATTATTCTTATTTTTATTTGTTTTATTATCATAATTATAGTTTTCGTCGAAAATTTTAATAAGATATCTCTTGATATCAATATCTCTTCCCCTCTCCATCAAATATTAGAAATCAGACGTCCGTCCATTATTCTTGCTATTCGAATTCGTTTTTCGTTTTTAATGAGATTGCATTCTTGTTTTAAACACTTTTTTTTATAATTATTTTTAGGATTGTTGGCATTCGTATTCGTATGCATCGTTCTCTTTTGTTTTATTATCACTCCGGTCTGTATCCTCCGTGGGTAAAATCGATCCATTCATGAACTTTGAGTTTAAATATCTGATTATCCGCCGCTTTCAACTAGACTTTAGCCGTCACACTGTACTCCCATTGTCTCGCCAAAGATCGAAGGAATATCCCCTTGGAATTTCAGTTAGTAATATAAAATATTCATAAGGCTATAATTTTTCAAAATAAAAGAGAAATTTTTTATTTGAAAAAATCATAGCCTTGTTAATAGTTTAAATTACTAATTGGAATTCGACCGGTTTTAAATAGATGGGACTTTTTATATAAAAAAATTATAGCCTTGTTAATATTTTACATTTAAAACGTATTGGCGTTGATTTTTTTTGCATTCAATTTGTCACTCGTAATCTAATATATTCAAAGTATATTCGATAATTCTTTTATTGACACAGGACAGATAGTTTCCTCACGATAGTTTGTTTTTTTTTTTTTTAATTGGCTACGTAGCATGTATCCAGTGACCATAAAATTCTGCAGAAGCGTAACTACTAAGAGGTACTCCTGAAATTTCTGTCTTACTATCCAAAAACTCTATTGAATCTTAAACTGACGATAAGTCAAATAAATCAACGTCTCTCTGACTCTCAATTTTGACAATATTAATATTGCGCCATTAAATGTAATATTATTCTATAAAATCTAACTTTTCATTTAACAAACTGGCGTTTCAATAATAAACTCATGTTTAATCAATTTCTTATAATTTATTCATGATATTCAGCCTTTTCCTCCCTCATCACTTTAATATTTTATTTCGCACGTACTTTGACACAAAAAACGCGTCGGTCCATTCGAGTATCCAAAACGTTTTATCTCGAGGAAAAACCAATAATTCCTCTGCGATAAAAACTCTAAGATCCTTAGCGTTTATTCGGCGACGAATATTCTCTATTTCGTCAGAGGATTCGTAATTAGCATAAAAAATGTTGCCGTTGATTACCGCGAGTAAGCTCGTCGTGTTTTTTCCGGTTTTTTTTTTATTTTTTTTTAAATAAAAACCACGTTGGAAGTTGTGTGCTGTGCGTGTGGGTGTCGCGACGAGCGTACGCTCATGTGTTATTCAGTATGGGAGCACATGTCAAGCCCTGGTCGCGGGGAACAATAACTGCATCGTTTATCTCCGTTGCCCTCTTTTCTGTAGTTTGTTCGGTTGTACTTCGTTATATCCGGCATTTCACATAATGCCTTTCGACGAGGACAATTATGAGTAGTCGAGCAGTAGAAACCGGCATGTAGGAAGAACTGAAAGCAAAGGAATTGTGACAAAGAGAGACACAGAGGTAGGGGGGAGAGAGGGTGGAAACGGGTGGACGAGAGACGGAGAAAGAGAGAGAGAGAGAGAAGTCCTAAAGGAGGTTGGTAGGTAACCGCACGCTAGGCACTGCCACGACAAACGTCAAAACCGCTGTCTTCGAACATTATTCAGATAAGCCAGTTGGATGGTCATAACACACCGAATTAAGTTGGGCGATGGGGCAGAAATGGAAAGCGGCGGGTACGGCGATGAGGGACCGGGGATATTACTCGTAAATTATATATATGTGGCTCGATGTGCATATTATTCGAATATCAGCAGACCAATTTGCAAGACAAACTCATGCGAAATCTATCTAGGAGGAAACCTGACCAGGGGCCAATTATCGTCACTAAAAAGTCCTTTCCTTTTTGGCAGATCGTGAATGAACGGTTGAGAGGATGATTCCACTGAAAAAAATTAATCTTTCCATCGATCGGCACATTTGTCGCAAGGCAAGATTCCTGAAAGTTGTATAACTTTTGACGCAAAGTAAAAGTATCAAGCCCTAACTATTCACCTTTGTTATCTAGTGGCTGGGGAGCATTGATTCACTGATTACTTAACTTACATCCGGTTTCAATGATTAAATTCTTTAATCCTAGGCCTAAACGGTGGTGCGCAGAATTTTCCACTACGCAACGCGGTCACCCAAACAATTATTATTTTCCATCCTGCTTCCGTTTCGTCTTTTCTTCACCAACCTTTCGTGCTTCGTGTGTCCGTGCATTCGTGTGTTCGCGATTTTTCTCTTTCAAGCCCCTTACTCTCGGAACCCTCGCCCTTCCGCTCCAAGCGACGAGAAGGGCGTTTTACCGGGAACGCGGGGCACCTCCGAACCGATATTTTGCGTTGTTTTAATTTTTTAAAAACCAGTCTGGTACCGGGCGCAGAGCTCGAAAACTTGGCGCGGATTCCGGGGAGTCGTGAAATCGCGTGCTCGAGCACGCCGCTGGCTCATTCTGGAACACATGCACTCGTTCGCAGGTTTCTGTCGTTGTTTATGCCTGCCTTTCCGCGAAGATGGTCGAAGGCGAGACTTGGTCTGGCGCATGCAATTTAAGCCTCCGCCATCCCCCTCTTATGACTTGTCGATATATACAGTTCGTAACGAATGATCCGATTCTGAGACTCGAGTTTATGGATTTTCTTCATTGGAGCGGAGGAAACACAGTGTTTGATATCCGGCACGTGAAATCAAAAACTTGGAAGTTTTACCGAAACAGAAGAGATCAATCGGAGCAACGGCGTAAACTAAAAATGTTGAAGTGAAAACAATGTCCATTGATTTTCTGATATTTCAAAATGGCGATTTGAATAGTTTTGGGGACTCGTTGGCGAACGATTGGTAATCCATACAATGGCGCTCGTCGACAAATAAATTTCTACCTTTCTCAAGAAAATCAGCGACCTTAATACTTATGTTTTACTGATTAATAATTAACTAAATTAATAAACGTTAATAAAAAATGTATGGTTAAACGAACAGTCTTTTATAAAAATCAATAAAGTTCGCGTATAAACGTGAACAAAACAAATTCGATAAAAATGTACAAAATAACCGAGCAAAATGTTTTTTCACGCGTGATAAAATTGACGCGTCACGTTCTCCGGCTAAAGACCGGAAAAATAATGGGTCAATGAGATTTACAGGATCGCGGGAGAGCTTCTCGTGAATTTCATCAACGAGGTGCGTCGTAATTGTTCGCCGTGTAATACGCGCCGGGCGTACCGAATGTTGGATCCAAACGCAAATGCGTTTCACGGGCTTTTTAGAATTCATTTTCGGTCTCATTTTGGCCCGTTCCTGATGCCCTACGGCTTTCCCCTCGGTCGTTCAACGAACGACCTTAAATTAAACGTTATCGCGGGAGTCGCGAATGAACGTTAGCGGCAGTCGCCACCGCACCGCGCGCCCTTGTTGTAACGGCACCGGCGGGTGGGCGACCAGCTCGGTTGCAGATTGGTAGGCGTTACCGTGGACCTGCTCTCGCGTTTGCCACCGCTTTGGAAAATCAACGACGGCGAAACCGCATTTGGCCCCCCTTCCCCGCTCTATATCTGTGCTTTTTCTCGGTTTCCCTTTGACACGGACTCTCCCTTGCACCCCTCCTCTCACTCCTCTCTTTCTTCTTTTTTATGTCTTGCATCGCCTCTCTTTTCATCCTCCTCTACCCTCCTCCTCCTCCCACTCCCGCGTTCTCTTCATCTTTCTGAAGGATTTTGTAACCAGTGCTGTACTGGAAATTTCCCCGATCAAAATTTCAGCTACAGCGGTCGTCTAAACCCTTCAAGGAGCTCTTAGCGATGCCCGTGTATTTTTAAACGACTTTTAATGACTTTGAGGATGGCCCCAGCGGTTTTTCAAGAACCCGAAGATTTCACAATAAATTTGATATCCTGGGTGTTTCGTGTCTGTAATGAAAAAAATATTGCGTAGTATTGTGATGCGTACTAGTTGCTCTGGGAAGTCAAGTTACCCCGGTTACCTTTGTATTGTCGCGTCCTAATATCCAATACCGCCGAAGTATCTTATTTCATTATTTTGATCCATGCATCAAATTGCACTTATTCGGATCGGTTTATACTGAAAATTAAATACATCTTTGATCGGACTTTTGTTCATGACAGAACGCAAGAAAGACAGATTTTAGGAGCGCTCCTCATTGCAAATTTGGTTTGATCTACTGTACTCAAATTAGAAGTATGATACTTTTTTGGTATTCTTCTGATTCTTTTAATCTTCGAAAGTTTTATTCTTCGATTTTTAAATTGTTTAGATTTTTTTTTCGTCTTTAATGTTTTTATTCTTTTATATCTTGGATTGTTCGGAATCTTTGATTCTTTTTAATTTTCGAATATTTGATTCTTCGATTGTTTCAAAACTTCGAGTCTTTGGAGTTTCTTATTCTTTCCAGAATCATTGATCGACGTTTTTCTCGGTGGCAAAATCTCCGACGAGGATTATTAAAAATTACGTGGGCATATTATAATTGTTCGCCTCTATATGTATGTACATACGGGGGTACGTATCTCCCCCTCGATTTCTATCCAGAGAAACGTACGTATAGGTGCACCATCGAAGCAATCCCGTTCGCCCACCCGTGGCGATTTTTTCGTTGTTGTATCTTTGATTTATATGACATCCGGCGAGGCAGAGCTATCGTCCTTGGGTTGGGAAATGAAGTGCAGTACGCTGCAATACTACCCGATGAGAGATAGCATTTATCCAAATATTACGCTCGTAACTGGACCACACCGGATCAAAAGTTCAGCTTGCACGGATGAACGTTCGACCGGGTTTTACATTTTGCGTAATAACGATCAAATTACCGGGTAAGGAAACTTTGGGGGAGCTCTAATTAGAGACTGCTATTTCTGGTGCGTTTCGATAATTTTCCAGCGACGTATATGCATACAGGATGATTCGCAAAAAGAGTTTCCTTGGTGACTATACGTTACGTGCCATTGCCAATAGAAGACTTTTTTTTTTATTAAATTTCCCGCTGAGAAAGTGCGACCGAGCTATTCGCTTTCAACGTTCCGGTGGGAAAGAATGGCGTTCACTCATCAAGGGTTGAGAAGAATCCTGATTGTTTTTAATCAGCCTGTATGCATCCTTCTTTTCACGCACGTTTCATTCGCGTAACGAATTAAATGTTCCGTAAAAGAACGTGACGGAAGAACCATCCTTGATACGTTCTTTAATAGTGACGACGAAGGACGATAGTTTGATAAAACTGGAAAAGCAACGAATTTTTCGTCATCTCGAAGGTACAATTATCGCCGAAAAGTCGCTTTCGTTCCTGCGGTTGCTGGCATTAATTATTCTAATTACAAACCGCTTTTATTCTCGAAAAATTCCTGTGCGTTCGTCGTAACATGGTCGTCATTATTGTATAATACGGTCACGAGAGCGGAAACGTTTTCATACGTCAATGACCGAAGTTTCACTTTATCAAAAATTATTTGTCAATACCGAAATCGCAGTTCGATACAAAATTAATTATGAAGTAGAATAATTAAAAAATTCTTTTCACATTTTAGTTACTTGACATTTGACATTATAAAGAAATTTTTATCAGCTATTATTGAAATTACCAAGTGTATTTTCGACGGAGCAAAAAAAAAAAAGGAAACACTCTTGTTGGGTAAATTTTTAATTTCTTCATTACTTATTCCATTTTCCCCAAAAAAATATTCGAGATCATTCGCAAGCACGGAGGGATAAATTAATGATCAGTTCAGTTAAGTTTTGCGAATATAAAAAAGTCATTTTTTGTTTATAACCGGAGTTTATAAATTTTCAAAAAAATCATTATACGGCCGTTCGAATTTTTTAAATCTTAGGAAGGGTAGAGGACAAAGTTCAACGAATACGATTTAAAAATATATCGAGCAATATTGATTACCGGAGCGCGAGGTATCCACTAAAATGACTATACCGGGCGACAAGAAATACTTTGGTTGATGGAACGGATCTATATTGAGAATTAATCAAACGACTTTTCGACTAAAAATCTTCCGCCCGAGATATAACTTCACTTCTATTCGCCTGTATACCTAATAATTCAATATCGATTAAACCTCCCGCAACTCAATTATTCGTGATTTCTACAGTTTCCGAAACTGTTCAGACTCTAACGTGATTAGAGTAATAAGCACAGCTGCTCTCTCTTCCCGTCTTCTATCTCTTGATCTGTCAATTATTTGGAAGAAAGTGAATTCACCGATACACCGTATAATCCTCTACTAAAAATGAGTGAAAACCAGATTGCGACGAGTTTTCACAATCAAGTTACACGGGACAATTCAAAAATAGAAATCGGTCGTGGATTGTTAAATCGGTGGATACTCGCGATCTTTATCCTTTTGGTTGGTTCGCGTCTGACCATCGGGGCGCGTTACTACTTGTTGTCTGGCTGGTGAGATCACGCTGGCTCGAAGATGAGAGCACGAACTCGGGCATCGCCGCAGAGCGGTAAGAACAAGACTTCAGAACGCGGACGAGTTAAAAAAGTCCATTAGTATGAAAATGCGTTGCGCAAGATGCTTTTGAATAAACATGTTCTTTTTTCTCTTTCATTTTTTTCTCCTTTGGCCAACTACGAGGTAACTCGAGAATTCGTTCGCCATGGAAATATGGTCGCACGTTTACCCTGTAGGTACATTCTGCGAGATGGTATTTATGGAAAACAAGGACAGTCCCCGAATACTTTTTATTCACTTTGGCAGCGGTCTTTGAAACAGCTGTAAGATGAAAACACGTATATTTGAAGAAAGGTTGATTCGAAGCCATTGGGATTTACGTGGCGTTGAATATCGAGGCGATAGACTGCTCAGGGGACGATCCTCGAGGACCCTGGTCCTCAAAATTACTTTTTCTCGTGGATAGATATAGGTGAAACGTCGACCTGTGCGTTGGGTTGGACTTCTCGTTGCCTGACGTAACGACGGTGGCTCGAGTGTTGCGATCACGTCGCGCATTACTTCTTATCGGGGCGAGAATGCGCAACCGTAGGTTGAGATCCGGAGTATTCGACCTACATAATGACAAAAGCTCCTCCGTTGTTTCTTGCCGCTCGTCGCGGCAAAACTCGTAAATCCCACGACCCGCTCGCTGACCTCTTCCTTTTTTTTATTATTTTTCGTTAGCGCAAAACTTATTTTCTCGCGACTTTCGGTCGGAGATTCCGGAAGTTCCACGGATCTCGATGTTTTTGATTATTCGATTCGTATAATGGAAAAACACGATAGACGCGATCGGGACGTGACGCGAATTTATTCGGGGTGAAAAATAATTCGCCCGATTGGTCACCATGATGACGAGGAACGAGATTGTAAAAAAAAAACATCTATACGAGTATATTTTATGTGCTTCATACGCTAGGGAACTTTACGCCGTTTGGTATTGTCCCAAAATCGTGTCAAGAGGTACGCCGGTCCTCGTTAGTTCGATGCGCTGATCTACCCGCTCGCATTAATTCGTTCCTTATTATATGCACGGTCCCGACCCGACGAAGCGCCGCATTAAACAGCTATTGACAAATTCTCCATTTTCTTTTTTCGTTGCCAAAGCACGAGGCATCATTAAATAATAGTGAATGTAAGTCTGCCGCACCAGTTCGTATGCCCTTTGAGCTCGTATGCACCACAAGAGAAGTGGAACTGAGAAAAAGTTAGTATCGATGATCCAGAAGGAAAACCTAACATTTTCGTTCGTTAAAAAAAATCTTTTCGCCTGGCGCTTGGAGAGAAAGGAAAAAAAATCCTCCAGAATTTAACTTGATTTTGGTTGAGCAGTATTCGTCAGGAAGGAGGAAAATCCAATTTTCCTGCACTTTTACCCAAATTAACTCGATTTTCTTAGTAAGAAAATAATTGGCGCGCTTTGACGAAAAAACTCTTTATGAGAAAGATAGTATACTCAATTTCAATGAGTTTCATTAGGTTTGATTATTAGTTAACGACATTGTTGTTTTTCGCTAACACTGTTCAAATATTGTAGAATCTACATTTTTTCGTAACAGCGATCTCGCAATTGTTGCAATCTGTAATTTCAGGTGGACAAAATCTAATCGTGTAATTTTAGGAATCCAAGTAAATCCGCCGAAGTTCATTGTCAGTGTAAAGAATTTGATTCATTTTGGATGACCAAGCAAACTCAAAACTATGATGCGATTGTACAGACCCAAAAATTGTGTACTTTCACGCGAGATCGCGGGACGCGGAATAAACTCGATCATCCTTCTAAAAAAACTGAATGTTAAAAACGCAAATATTTGTCATTTTTCGATTTGGAAACCAAAAAAGTCCGATAAAAAAAATGAACGATCGATAATACAAATAACAAGATCAAAATGCCATAATAATACAAAAACGAACAATAAGGAATAAATTAGAGAAATTGTTGTTACAGGAAGGTGTATGTGTTCCATTTTACTGAATAATAGCCCTTCTGTTATAGCGCGATTAAATGCGACCCGAGAGTTTTTATTATCGGAGTTTTAGGTATCGACGTGACACAATAGGAGTATTAAAAGCAAGATATACAGAGTCACGTGAACGTTCGGATAGGCCGTATGAAGTGGCGCACGGGTTCTCGCTATATTGTTCGTTCCAAGAGTAGCGTTACGGTTCGGTCACACTATTTTTACGTTACGCAGACATCATCCACAAGGTAAAGTCACTCGGGATCAGCGAGGGAGACGGAGACACGAATTTCTACCGATAGAAACGAGATCGATGATGCGCGTGGTTAGCAGCTTCCGCGTCGCTGACAAATCGTCTCTTTCCCGATCTCCCTCTTCCCCGCTCTTCGAAAACAGATCGTTGTTCTTTTTTTTTTTTTTTAACGGACGAAAAGTTCGCGCCTTTCCGTTTACTCATCACCCTCCCTAATTCTCTTTGCCTCTTTTCCCCTCGCCCTTTCTGTGCTTTTCTTTCTTTCTTGCTCTCCACACCGCTCGGCTTTTACGCGCCAGGGGTTATATTTAAAACACTCGGAAAATAATCGGAAACTCGAGACTACCCATCGAGATACTCCGCCGGCTTGTCTTCGCAGCGTGCCCCCATTCTTGTGGGAAATGAGTCGTTGTATGTAGTACGCGAGAAAGAGGGAGGCAGAGAGAGAGAGAGCGAGAGAGTGACAGGGCGGCCGGGAGCTTCCAATATGTATGGATTTCCGTGACAAGTACTCGTTACGATACGAGAAATCATTTCGCACAGGTGGCTCATTCGGCAGTTATGAGAAAAGTGATGTATAACGATATATCGAATATATCGAAGAATTTAATATTTAAAAAGTAATAAAATTTATCAAGGAAATCAAATAATCAATTATTGATGATCGAAGTCGATGAGATCTTTCGCAAATTCAACGATCGCATTCATAAGTACTATCTGATAAAAACATGGGCGATAAAACTCGAAAATTGTTGGGAAGAGGGATTTGAAAAAAAAAAAAAAAAAAAATACAGATATTCAACATGGTACAAGCTGTCGTGCTTCGTTATCTAGTTGCTCCCATTAATAATGAATGCCTGGTATATGGCCAAGAGCATTTTACAATCTTTAAATAATAAAAGATCTCTAAAAAAAAATGACTGATGCTTTCTATACTGAAGCATCCTAAAAGAAGAGTCCCTCTATCTATTCATGTTTGAATCTACCCCTTAACAGTTTCCATGAAAAAAAAAATATAGCCGTACGCGTTTTTGTCAAACAGATACTCTCTAGAAAGTGCGACGAGTGAGGGAGAAGCAAAAGAAAAAGTAACGAAGTTAGAGACGAAATTTATTAATTTTTGGGATAAACATGTCTGTAGAGTGAAATATGAAAATGATGACTGACGAGAACCAATAAATGACTAAAATGAGATCGTTCAAGATTCAAGCATAATTGAAAAAGCAGATACCATTATAATGACACCGGTACAGGCGTACATCCAGAAAATCCAGTAGAAAACTAATTTTGCCGTTCGAAGTTCTATATAAGAACTCCTATTCGAGCTGAGACGTTAAGTTTGAATGTTTACTATTCATAGCGTGGTTATTGATTGTTATGGTTCAAAATGATAAATATCTGTATATTTTATTTTACATATATATCCCAAAATATACATGGAGGTATATAAAGCAGACTAAAATAAAGAATCAATTTATAAATCACTGAAAGCAAGCGTTCCATTGACTATTTCGAAAATGCCCCTGCTCTCGAGAATATTAAAACTTGAATAATTAATTATCAATCGAATATTGAACCTCAAAAATAAACGACGATGCTAAGATTGATAATATTATTCTAAATTACTCGGAATCAAACGCATCACCTAATCAAAAATAGGATTTCTTATATAGTACTTCACACTTCCGAATTGGATTCTGTTAGTAACGAAAGTTTATACTTGAAAAAGTATTTGCATTTTTTATGAAAAATCCCCAATATTGAAAATTCCTTCCATCGTAACAAATGAAGCAGTAAAAAGTGTACAATGTTTCAACGCAACGAAAGTTATGATTTTTCACATGCTAGAATTTCTTTCGAAAAATATTCGTTACGAAAACGCTTCAGTAATATTCTAGTCGTTTATCCAAAAATCGACAATTCAAATTTTTAAAAACTTAAAAATAATCAATACGAGAACACAGAAATTTGTTTTTTTAAACTATTTTTCCATGCATTCCAAGGAAGGAAATTTTAATCTGCCGTCATTAATGAATGGGAACGTAGTTTGCGTCGTTCCAATGCAACGTGCAAGTTACGATTTTTCATTTGCTCGAATTTCTTTCGGGAAATCTTCGTTACGTAAATGCCATTACAATTTTTCGTCGCTTATAAGAAGACCGATAATTTCAATCTGCACAAAAATTTATATTCATGAAAAACATTTAACTAATTATTGCTACGTTCCATGTTGAAAATATAAAGATGATAGTTCGTATTACGATCAAGGATCGCGAGTAGCGAAGAACGATCACCAATGATCTCCATAGTGAGCAGAGTCGATGATATTGATCGTAGATCTTGCCTCGAAGTCGATAATGACAAAGAGCAAGGGAGAAAGAGAGAGGGAGAGAGAGAAGAAAGAGGAGTCGAAGTGATCCGGAGTGGCTTGGTTCCTCCCACGCTTGCACTTTGTCAGAGGTGGATGTGAGCCAAACGGAGGGGGCTGGGGGAGGGGACAGGAGGGAGAAAGAGGAGATTGTGTGCTCGGTCGTCGGTACGAGTGCCGCTAGTAAGCGTAGCAAGGCACGACGGTGTTTCCCTCGCAACGTTCGCGGCTGCGGCTCCTCGCGCGTTGTTCGTTCGCCACGCGACCACTGCCGGTTTGTCAGTCCGCCAGGTTCGGCCGTGGCGATAACTCCTCGACTCCTCGGGTGACCGCAGCAAGACGCATTAATCTGGGCGAAAGCTTCGTCACAGCTGACAAGTCCATTTAGTTCCGTTTAACCGATAGTACGTTTGCAATATCGCGTCGATTAGACGGTGTTCCCGTTTTTCTTTTTCTTTTTTTTTTTCTGTTCTTTCCTCCTTGAGCGATCTTCCGCTCGTCGATTTTTTGCGATAATCGGGAAACTCGCATTTGCTTTGATCGTACAGTTTTTTTTAAAGATAGAATTAGGAATAAAAAAGGATTGAGAAAAAATCGAGAAACGTCGAGGAAAAGGAAATCGTTATTGGGTGACCTTGAAGGATCGAAGGGCGTTTTTGGTTCGAGTTTTCTTTGGTGTTTCCGGTTCACCGACATCGAAATCCGTTGTGAAGCGGCTGAAACGTTTCGAAACATGCGGGAATCTCGGGCATGCGTGATATACCGGTGCGTCTGACCAATACGGACTCGTACTACTTGCCCGCTGTTTCGTTCTTCGTTTCGCCCGTGATTTTTATTTCTCCCTCGTACTCGGCGATCTTTCGTGCCGCGTTTTCGTCACAACGCGGTGCAAACAACGGAAGTGCAAAAATACAATTGCGCGACGGGAAATAATAAATGTACGGTTTAACGCGCGCGCAACTTTTGTCACGGGGGAGCGCAACGACGGGACGTACGAATAACGAGTCCTCGTTGTTCTCGTAATTGAGATCAGGGTCGTGGCTTTTGTTTGCACCGGCTCATTTTTCCCTCGCGCCCTACCGCCTTCTTGTCTCGAAACCTCCAAAGAACACAATGCTGAACAAATAAATAAAGGCACTAAAATTGCTCGAAGAGTATTCACGCGGACTCGAGATGGAAAATAATTTTGAATAATCGCGTTCAAAGAAAAGCCCGGCTTACGTCGCGATTGTCGAGATTACGAAGAATAAAAAATAAAACGAAATAAAAAAAAAAAAAAAAAAAAGACGTTATTGTTTCGCGAACGACGAGTAATTTTCCCTCGGGAGACCCGTTTTTGTACGCTCTTACGAGCTCGTGAAAACAGTCGCGATGGTACGTAAAAAAAGCTCCGTTTGTACTTTTAATTGAAAAAAAGCACTCTCCTCGCGAACAACTTTTTTCTTTTCTCTCATCGCGGTCGACGATTCCCGTAATCGCGGCGTGCTTTGAAGAAAGGACGCACTGACACGCGTGTTGACCCGTGAAAATTTTATATATACATACATACGTATGTTTATATATTAAAATGAGCGAAAAAAAAAGTCTCCGCGTGAAAAGTGTTTAGAATCGCGCTTGTGACGAGATTCCGGCTCGCAGCTACGGTTGCGTTCAAGTTACGCGGAGCGAAAAACTAACGAGGCCCTTTTTGCTACAGGACTCGCGGATATATCACTAAAGAAAACGTCAAAGACAACTCGATCTTACTTGGTCAGACAAGGGGGACAAAAAAGGGGAAAATAGGTCAAAGTTCTCCTTTGTACCCGAAAAGGCCCTTGACGTATTCTCCTCCTCCCTGTGACGGTAAAACGAAACGGGCTTAGTTCGTTTGACGCGTACGCTTCGAGAGAAATATATATTACTTGAATCCAACCAACCATCGGCGATTTTACGTATCTTTGCTCAAAGGAACTACTTTCTTTCTCATTCAACTCGAACCGAATGATGGCCTCGTGGAAATGCACTTTAAGCAAGAATTTTTAATAAATTTTAGGTCGATGGTTGAATTTGAAGATATCATTTGTCGGATACGTTCAATTAAAAAAAGCTTTTGTACAGCTGGTATTTTCGAATTACTAATGAGACGTTGGAACTTTTCATTAAGATAATTCTTTTCTTTCATCATTGCATTTTATTACTGTTATAATATTTTACAATTTTTTGTTATTTTGTATTATGTCATTTCTTATAATATTGTACGATCTCTAATTGGAAGATCTTGAGGGGATTCAATTTTTTTTTAAAATCATTTGTGAAAAATGTATGACTTTGAACAAAGGCGCACCTTTTGTTTGATTTTCTTTCGGGTATGAAAAACATCATCCGGTATACGTTTTCAAACCTGTGTGCTGTTTCAAAAAAATCAATAAATGTATCGAGCTAAATATATTTCCCTCCAGTGAATGTAAAAGTCTCTTCAACTCTCGACAAAAATTCTAGCATTCGAGAACAACGTTATTTCCTTCGAGGAAATAATTTCTCTCGATGTATCATCGTTACGTGGTCGCTAAAAAAAAAAAGTCTTCCATTAATTTAAAGCTCGTCATATGTATCGGAGTTTTCGCGTACACGGCTCGTACCGAGATACGATCGAAGAGAAGTTAACGCCTGGGTATTTTTGGGAGTCGTTGCGTTATGACGTGAAAAAAAAAGTACTCGAAAAGTGATTGTCACAAAAAAGTCGAAAAACCCGCGACGAACGAACCGCCGGATTTTCGTAAGTAACATCAAAGTATCTCGCTCTTTCTCTCTCCCCGTATTCGCACAGAGACCCGTATCAAGAGCGGAGCGAGGGTGAGAGTTGAAAGTGGGCGAAAAGTTCTCGCGAAGCAACTGGTGGCCGCGACGTCAAAGCCCCATCTTTGCAAATAAAAGCTCCGTGAAGAAATCCATGATCTCCGGCTCACCGACTACACGCCGCAGTAAAGAGCCAATAAAAACAGAAAAATACGGGCCGTGGCGGCCTTGAAAGCTTTGCCGACCGGAACTCGACATGGGAATTTCGAGAATGCGCGAATGCGTCACTGTCACCGCAATATTACTGCTCCTTCTTGCGGACTCGACCTTATCGCAGAGACGAAGACGTCCAACGTCCTATAGACAGCCAGGTAACAAAAAAAGGGGGTAACATTATCGATGAGTGCTTTTACCAGGCGTACTTTTTTTTCTTGATATTATAAATAATTATATAAATATACAATTAAATTCTCAAACGAATTTAAATGAAAATAAATGAATAAATCGAATCACCAAATGTGATTAACTGGGATCACAGGGAATCGCTAAATAGCTAGAGTATAAAAATCGCGAATTAACATTAAATTAATTTAAGATCATTCGTATTGAAAAAAATGATACGCCGCGATCCTTGAAACGAAAAAAAAAATAATATCTAATTATCTTTATTAGTTAAGCATTAGAATGGAGTTTTTGATCAATTTTTTAATCAATATTTATTTTCGACTACTAGCGATTATGGTTCTACCCAGTTTAATGCTGGATGTTTCGATATTTGATTACACAGTCTTAAGGATACTAATACGTATGAATATTATTGATGATCGAAAGGAAATTTGATACGTGATGAGTAAAGGTGCCACCTTGATACGAAATGAATAAAACATGTCACTTTGATGTCAAATGAATAAAAGATGCTATTTTTATATCAAATGAATAAAAGATGTGATTTTTATGCCATATCGACCAAAGGTGGCCACGTTTAACGCCTTTTATTCATTTGACATTAATGTGGCACTTTTTGTCTATGAAGTATCAAATATGCACTTGAACTTGAATTATTGTGAAAATGTTAAGGTTCATTGATATTCTCTCTGATTCATGGCGAACCATCGATCATTTTTTTCAAAATGCGTTTTGGAAAATTAAACTTCAAGTACGTTTGGGTTTGGGCTGAGAGAAATAAAATTCCATACGCGGAATGGCAAAATGAAATGGTCCTGGCGGAATAAAAATTATTGCTCATCGCCAATATGGCACGATACATCAAAAATTGAAAGCCTCGCGTATTGGGTCTACGAGTCGAACCGATGCAGGCAACCTCTAAAGCTCACGACACAAAGTTAATTTTTTTTTATGTGCCTCATCCGAGACTGCGCATTGGGAAGGATGAATGTGTGCAGACGGAACGTATAAAAAAAAAAAGCGACAAATTATGATTTACATTACTGTAGACGCGCATAAAATATCCCCGCGGGTATACGGGAGTCATATAATGGCCCGTGTTCTCTTTGCTTCTTCTATTTAAGTTCATAATGCACCGCGATAACGTCGCATAATTATTGGATCGAAAGAACATCCTGTCACGCCATCATTTTCCGAGCATTCTCGTTCCGTGCCATGCTACTAGCGTCCGCGACTCTTCCCTTCCGTTTGTCTACTCGCGCGTTTTACTTTTCGTCCGACCAATATTCACCGTACCCCCCGGTTAATTGAGAACGTTGGAAAAAAATTGCAAAAATATCGCGCAAATGAAGAAGTCTCGTATCGCTTCCCTGCCGCTTCGCTCGCGAACTCTCTACGAGCAATAAAATCTTTCTTTTCGTTGCTGATTACCTCTACGAGGAGAAGTGGCTCGATGGCAATTGGCGAAATAACAATTTGCACCTTTCTTTACTCGCGTGATTAGTACTTTGTAGGTTTTTCTTAACGATTACTCAGGAATGTTTTTCTGTTTTGTAAAAGATCAAAATAACGGTAAGAACGAAAGGTTTTCCGTCGAAGAATCGATGGGCGTTTCGAGAAAATTGCGAGACCCGCGAACTTTTCGAAAAAAGTGAAATTTTGTTTAAAATCGATACTTCCGATTACTGAAAATTGGTAATAACTGATTTCCAATGTTATTCGACGTGGGAAATTCATTCTGACTCTCTGTTTTTTTTTTTTTTTTTGTCAATATGATGAATAGATTTTAAAAAAATGGAACATTTCAAATTTTTTCACAGGTCGAAGAAAAGCTGGGATTTTTTAAAAAGACATAGCTCTCCAACTTAAAAAAAAATGCAATTTTTTTTATCCGAAGCATTTGTGTCGATTTTCCATTATATTGTACTCGGCTCGGGATACGCATCTCGATATCTTGATTTTATAGTGGATTCGTTTAATGAACCTTTTCAAATTTAAAAATTCATGATTTAATTACTGCCCTCACTTTACCCTCCGGAAGTTTTATCAAATTTCATTCTCACTATTATAAAGCGACTGTCCATAATTACGAAAATCCATCTTGCTTTCTCGAAATTGGGTAATGTTTGAACGTTATGCGGGTGTTTCGAATTTTCATGCTATTAGAATCGTGGAATCGATTCTCGCCCAATTCAAACCGCACAGGGATTCGGAGCACGCTCAACCCAAAGTGTATCTCGATAACGTCGTATTTGATAAACTTAGATAAATACGCAGAATTGTTTTCAAGCAATGCCTCTCCTCGACATTTTTTAAATATTCTGGATACGTTTGTGGATTTCGAAAACGAATTGCTCATTTTTTAAAATTTCACTCTACGACAAAGGGCAACCTATAATTGCCACGAAAATATCTTATTTGCACTTGTGAATAAAGTTCACAAAAAATGTAGGTGAATAACTTTAGGGGCATATTAAATAATAAATAACCGGGTAACTGCTACATGTATAGATACAAATTCCATAGTTTGAAAAATAAGAAAAAAATGGAAAGATACTCAGTAGATAAATAAATAGACGAAAAAGAAATTCTATTGATAAAATTACGTCGATGAAAAATAGATACAAATCGAGAGGTGCAAGATAAATAAATAAAAAAAAAAAAAAAACGTAAATCGCTCAAAACTGATACCAAATAAAATTCTATTTATTCAATTTATTCATCATATCACGATGCCCTTCACGGCGTTTAGGGAACCGTTGCATTACACTGATTATTCGATTACCGCGTGGTGAGGCAATGATCACTGAGAACCTCATAATAAAAAATATCCACGCGAATAATTTTGTTTTGTACCGATATAATCAAACGGCACAGTGTTAGCGTTACAAATAATTGCAAGATGTAAGTAATTAGCGCTCCCAGTTAGTACACAGTCGCCGATCGAATTTAACCAATCAGTAGAAAATCCAGTCCAATAATTACACTCGGTTCCCACACACGTTATATTTATCGACGCATTATAATACTATCGATTCACGGCTTTAATTACTCGAATGAAAAATTCGTTCTAGCAATCAGGAATCTCTGTATCGGTAGTACTGCCGTTTTCTACCATCAGATTTTCAATTCACCATTTTTTTTTCTTGCTGAACTACTATTACACCGAACAAGTGTACTAATTTTCAACTCAGCCCGTTCATTGGATGTTACGAAATCACGTACCCCGTGGGGAAAAACATAGTTTGAAGAAAAACGCGTTTAAAGTTTAGGCAACGGTTCTATCGTTGTAACAATAAGTATACCTTCAGTCTTCAACTTCAGGACTACATCTTGGATATTTCTCTCGAATTTGCGTCGCCTCAAGGCATGAAATTTTCATTCTAGCCTGTAACCCCTTAATAATTTACGTTGTCCTTGACTCCCGTCCATTTATTCGACGTGCACGGAAATAATGCAAAGAAGTGTTCGTTTTTCTTTTTCTTTTGTTCCCCGCGACATATTTCACGGAGTTTCTTTAATATACGTGAACGGAGAAAAAATATGAGTACCATTTCATCCATGAGTGCCGCGGCATTTTTTCTTAGCCCCGTAAAATAAATTTTATTTTTTCTCTCGCACTTTCCGTTGCCCCTTTGAAGTTTACTTCGTCTTCTTCACCGCTCGCATCTCATACCCAAGTCCTTCACTCGCGGTCCGTCATTTTCGAAATGAAACAATTGCTAGGGGGTGCACGCACCACCAGAGCAAACACCATAAATGTGTCGTATTTTATGTTCCGAGACCGAGCGCGTAACCCTATGTATGTTTCTGCCCCTCTTTACCGGCTAACCTGTCGTTCCATTGCGGCTGTTGTAAAATGCACGTAATAAAGGCACCGCCGCTCGCACGTACCTGTCCCTTTTTTTTCCCCTGCCACTCTCGCACTCGCAAATGAGAATTCGTCTAGTGCAAAAGCTACGCAGAAATTAAAGCGTGTCTGTTTCGTTAAGTTACCAGCTTTTATGCGTGTAAAAAGGACCGAAGGAACGGCGGGGGAGAGAGGAGCGGATGACAATGCACAATTTCGAATTGAACATTTATATTTATAGGGGATTTATCAATTCTAGTATCTCTATTGAGGACAAATATTCTTTTTTTTTTCTCGATGCTTGACACCACGGAAATTTATCGATTGATTTTCTTCTCAATCGAGTGTAAAACTGCCTATCGATATTGGTAATCGTAATGGTAAAACTGGTTCGAAGTCGTAATGTATCGTTTCAATGAGCAGATAGGGTATGAATATGAGATGAGAAATACATTTTTCTACACATGGAAATATTGATACAGATGTATATGATAATCGCGATGTGGAAGGGCTATAAGGCTAATGAAGGCCAATGGAAAATTGGATGGAGATCAGAGGTCGAATGAAATAGAAATTGATTTTTTTTTATTTCAAAAGTATAAGTTGACACGATTTTGTTTGAAAATTGATAAAGTATAATTAACCCGTAACTCATTTTACAAACATTCTTTTGTTATTCATTTATTAAATTTCTTTTTGTTATTTGAGCATTATTCTTAATAATTTACTGCAATATAATAATTGGAACACACTGACTCGATGCTGTATGAATCGGTATTAATGTTTATTGAGAATGAATTTTTAGTTATTCAAACGGAATTTAGAATACGAAAATAAAACTTTTGAAGAATGACCTAAATTTACGGAGATTTATAATTTATCACAATTTACAATCAATCTATACTATATTATAATACATTTATTCTCAATTATAATAAATTCACGTTAATCGTCTACAATTTATTATATTATTTCCCATACAAATTATTGTAATTATAGCGCAAAAAAAATTATAAAAATCGATTAAAAACTGGTTTATTTTCGTAGACGTCGATGGTCACCCCTTGTTACACTCGCTTGCAGCAAAATTGAACACATGTGTGTGTCAGTGACTCGCGTATTATTTCCGGCAATATTTATCACATTTGGGGCGCGTTTGATAAGCGATAGCACGCGAATTCACAGCTTCACGATTCGAATGCTCGAGAGACTCGTGTCATAGATCATCGTGTCATAGAAGAAGAGAACATTCATTTAACAATTATATGCAATGAGGTTTCCAGTGTCAACAAAAACTTCTCTCTCCTTCCCCCGCTCTCCCTTACTCTCTTCCTCTCTTTCGCCCTCTCTTTTTCCTATCGTAACGATCCTCTCGAAATGTGACGAATCCCTGCCTGAATTTGAACGGTTTCCAGTGCGTAAAAAAAGACGAAACCCAACCGGAAAAACGAGAACATTTTGCACCTCTGTATCTCGTTTTTCGCATTGAAAATGAACCGGGAGAGAATGGAGCAACACGTGAAATCAGAAACCAAAAGCACCAGCAATACAGGTGGCGGTAAACGACCGTCAGTAACACACAGTTATTCACGTTTTTTTTTTCGTTCGCTCCTTTTGCCATTCCACGTTTACAGACGGACGTAGGTTTGAAAACTCGGAACATATTCACCGTGAGAAGCTCTCATTTAAAACTATCGCAGCTTTTATCTCATTTTCCTTTCTCTCCGTTTCTTTCTCTCTCTCCTTCTCTTCTCGTTGGCTCCCTTCTCCGTGGAAAAAGCTTTTCGTTTATTTATTTATTACCAAATTATCCAAATCCCCAATAGTAATACGAAAGTCCACCAAAAATATACTATTTTGTATATTTTTCGAACAGAGATGGTTGAACTTTGAAAACAGCAGGAAAAAAGTTAATTTGCATAAAGACATTTTTCTCAGGATTTTGGAATAATTAATTTTTCTCAACGTACTGTCCGATCAAAATGTATAATATTTTTTAAATCTAATTTCCTGGATTTTCTGGTTCGATAATAAATAAATTTATGTGCAATAAAAATTCTGCGTTAAAAAGAATAAAATCTTTTCTGAAATATTCACCCAACATTTGAGGTGGCACACCCTTTAACCCATTATCCCTTTATTTTTATATATATTACTCTTTGACGAGTAAAGTATCTTTTTATTTTTCGAATGGTTAGAGAACCATCATTGAGTAGTATGATTTGAGATAATGGCTATTCAAATTTTTTAAGGAAATGTCTACATTGATCCCAAAAGTTGCTCGGAACTTTTCCAATTTTTCGTTTATGAGGACAAAATTTATACTTAATATTCGTTCCCATTCAAGGCAAGAGATTTTATTCTTTTGGCTTTTTTTCTTCTTAAAGAAACTAATATCAAATACGTGTGTGTACGGAGACAGTCGAAAAAATTTTTGGTTACCAAATAAATAAACTTTTCCACATAGAGAATTTTCAATTAAAAAATCGTGTGTCTATTTGTTGGCAAATATACCTATAAATTTGTATGGCTTTTAATATTTAGTTGGAGTCATTTTTACCCGAATTATTATTAAATCTTCCGAATTCCGAGTTTTCATCCGAATTATTATTAAATATTCCGAATTCCGAGTTTTTGTCCGAATGCTGATGAAATTTTTGGAATGTCGATTTTTTATCGAGTTATTAGTATTACATTTCGCGAGCACAACTATTTGGGACGACTCGTTTCAAAGCGAGCCTCATTCTCATTACTGCGCGAATATCGCACCCATTAAAGTTTGAAGTCTTTATGAATTATACAAGAAAAAAGTTTGGAGAAGGTCGAGCTCTTCCATCCGGAAATTGTTGATAATTTAATAGAGCCGATAAACGGAATATCCTTTTTGCATTTTTTCGCCGTCACTGACGAATTGTACTCTTTTTCACATCGAAGATTATTCAGCGAGCAATTGGTGGCGAGAGATAGAATTAAATCGCAGGTACGTCCGATATATACACGTAGCACTTTGCTAACTGTACGGTTCGGGCCACGCGTAGATTCATGCATATTGCAAAGGACGACTTCACCATTCTCGCATAATCGATTTTATCGTCGCGACCAGGTCCGTCAACGTGCGAAAAAGCGTAATAAAAAAAAAAAATAAAACGAAAATGTTCGATGCGAAGAAAAACGTCACATTCAATGAGAATGAAAAACTACACATTGACTTTTCGCCCTAGTGTTTTTACCCTTTTCTTTGCCTTCTTCTCTACTTCCCTCTCGCACGTAACGGTGGGTCTTTCGCACTTTTTTTTCATCCTAGGTACAGTAAAAAAATCTCTCGTGATTTATAGAGCGTAAGGCTCGAATGGAAAGCCTGAACATTCGGTGGGTTCTTGAAGCTGGACAAACTGACCCTTCTGTTATCATTAAAAATGTTTCGATTAACAATATTTAAAATCTTAAAAGGACTGGAAAAAAATTGATTCGATCGAATTCAAGACGGAATGTTCTGTAGCTGACTTTTGAAATTATGTGAACATTACCTACAATTTTGTGTCAACGGTTTTGAAAAGTTAATTATTTTACCTATTGAATGCTTAATTAATTAGTATTTATAACTCACCTATTACATTTGTTTTACTACTTTTTTTAAATATGCGATTATTCAGATTAAATAATTTTTGTTTCAATTTAATGGCTACTTTTGATATATATTTTCTAATGTAATTTTTATTATACTTATCGTTTACAATATTTTATCGATCTTTCGTTATTCCTGTACTTCGTTTTATCGCACAATTATTACCAAAATTGCTATATCTAGTTTCGACATTTCGATCGGATGGTTACGTTGTCGTGCAGACAAGAAAAAGGACAGTTAAACTCCACTGTTGACGCACACTATCCCAAATGTCGATGTATGCATATTAATACTTCATATTCGGCCGCTCATTAATATCCGTCTGGTCGGACGATTTATTTCGGTTGGCTCCTATAAATTCGTTTAGGATGAGAGCGGAAATCCTAGCGGGTCACGATCCAATTCCTCTGTTCGTTTTACATTCCGGGGCCGTTTCGATTATTTCGCGATAACTTCAGCTCGAATTCCTACCTCGTAAGAAACGAAAAAAAAAAAAAAAAAACAAAATCAGCCGTGAATTTGTAACGAGTTACAACGAAGGTCGAAGAGATTTTGAAGAGGGGTAATGTGTCTGGAGAGAAGAAAAACTCGGAGGTATGGTTGGATAGGTATTCAAAACAATTTTCACGATATCGTGGCAATAGGTCGTAGCTCGGGTGAGTGTTTACAAAGAGACCAGGAAAGAGAGATTTGTTTATTACGTACACTAGAACGAACGTCCCCTAAGAGTATTTATCCGAGGCACAAAGAGTCATCGCCGATACATTGAAGATACATGGGAATATTTTAATATTCCCATACATAATATAAAAATAAAATAATATAAGATAAGAATAAATATAAAAATAAAAATATTAGTAGAAAATAAGGCAAGTAATAATAATAATCGAGAGAGAGAGAGTGAGAGAGAGAGAAGGAATAAGAAAAAGATAAGCAAGAAAATAGAGTGAAAGAGAATCCAAAAAGTAAAGAGGCCCGAAAAGACTGCGAGAGAGAACGAGAGTTAATGAGAGTGAGTCTCAAAAGAAGAGGAAGAGGGAAGGAAACTAAGGAAGCGAAAAATGGAATGAAAGGAAGATGGAAATATTTCGAAAGAGAAACAGAGGAAGAAAGGGCGAAAGAAAGAGAGAGAGAGGGAGGAAGGGAATGGGAGGAAAAGGAGAGCGAGAATGCCTTGTTTGTACCATTGATGCTGTGTTGTATTTGAAATACAAAACGAACTGCGGGTTTCAACGTCTATACGTACTGTGTGCGTATACAAATCGAGAGGGAGAGAGAAATGCGATCTTACTCAAGGTTCGCAAGGGCTGCGAGCACATTACATCAACTCCACTATAATCGCTAATAGGTAACATACCTGGTGGATTTCTATTTTCAGAGCACCAAGAAAGCCATTCCCAGCTTATTCTCCCTGCCGTTATATGTCTTTATGCCTCCTTCCTCGTTTTCTCGCTATCCCACTCCCAGCTTATCGCTCTCTTCCTCTACATCCCTTTCCCTTTCCCTCTCTTTCTCACTTTATTTCAAACTCTGTACGTACGTGTACACGGATGCTTAGCATTCACGAGCGCGAACTTAAATGGTTTTCTGGGTCTTGGTTTTCTTGTTAACGAGTCTGGACTTGGCTCGCGGCGGGAGTTTCCGTCTCTCTCTCTCTCTCTCTTTCTCCTTTTCTCTCGCTTTCTCCCACCCCACGACTTCCTTTCATTTCAGCGTTTGCTTTTCAGGTATTTGTCGGCGGATTATAACTCGATCGGATCATTCGCGAAACTTTGTTACACATATCCAATCCTCGTTTCTTCGGCTTCGTGCATTATGAAAAGTTGGCCAGCAGACGAATACCCCCACCCTACCGCCCGGCTCTTCACTACTAATGACCTTTGCGCTACTTTCCGATACCTTCCGTTGCGAAAGGGATTCGCGCTGGTTCCCAACATCTCTTTTTTTTTGAGAGAGATATTATTTGATAAATTATGAAATTGACAGTTACAGCTGAGCGAAGCATATTTTTCGTAGGTTTTTGGCATACATTTTTGTTGTATGTTATCTGTGACATTATTTTCTATCCAAAGTACCATATAGAGAGAATACCTCGTTAAAAATATTCGAAATATATTGAAAAATCAAATAATTATGATTTTTTGTCGAGTGGATAGTTATGGGTTTGGACTTCTCGAGAATCAAGCATTTGTTGGAGAAAAACTATTCAGAAATGTTTCAACTGCTTTCTTCCATGAACTCTTGGGTTGATGCGGATGTTTCGTACTTTAGAATGGAATTTATTTATAGAAAATATTCAAACAAACAATGACTTTTAGAAATATGATTGATAGCCGAATAGATCGTTTTCAGCAAAATCCTCACGCGTAACAAATTCTCAAATTACTCTCTTAACGATAGATGCAGATTTTTCGTATTTCAAAGTGTAATATTCATTGAAGAGTACTTATTTCTACCCTACACTTTACTTTACCTATTTATTATTTCCTAACCTCACCAAGCATATTTCAAATCCAACTGGCGATTAAAAATTCCGAAAATCGTTTACAAAATGCCTCGAGAATATCTAGCAAAATCATCAAGGTTCGACCGGTTGCCATTTCCGAAAGTCATAGCCAAGATCGAAGCCGAGATTTTTCTCCTCTCGGTAGAATAAATAGTAATGGTTTTTTTTTACCGGAACAAACCGAGACATTGGCAGCTAAAAATAGTGTGCCTCTGGAAGGTGCGAAAGAGAGTTATCGGGTGGCAATCGATGGATCGCGACCCCCCACGCTCGTATCGGTAAAATATAGAAACGAGGGGGAGTACGAATGTCCGGGGATAAATAAGGTACATTAGAGAGGAGGATCAAGCGAGGGCCGGGGCGGGGGGAGGGGGGAGTTGCGATTAAATACCAGAGACAGGAAAAGGAAGAACCGAGAAAAATGGGAATAAGGAGGAGTGGCTCTTCTCGCATCGTGTCATATATACTCGGACATGGTCGGAAGTAGTACGTCATACTCGAGCCGTACTTCCGCGTTTAAAATCGCGCAAGAGCTTTTTTCCACTCCTACGCTTTGCTCGTGTACATACATACTGGGTGATTCACGAATATCAGAGGTTCATTGGTCAGTTACATTTTCATTGGGTATTTCATAAAAAGCAGTGCGAAATAAAAGTTGGAATTGTCAATATTTTTGGCAGTGAGGATTTTTCTTCAGTGCAGTGGCGATCCAATTTTTCAATAGTACTATTTTTTTCAAATTTTCCTTTTTAATTTTTATTTGAAGGTCATGGCGTGTCGCGAGCCACATTTTTAAAGCGGCGACAAAAGGCAGGAAAAATAGGAATTTTCATTAAGAAAATAATTTTTAAAAAACGTCAAAAAATAACGTCTTTTATAGTACATAGTTATCACAAATATTATATCCTGAATAATATTTGAGATTATAAAAAATAAATATTGTTTGCGCAGTGATTTTTGTTGTTTAATAATACGTGTCAAACGTTTTCTAACATTTTCAAGAGGTCTTCACTGTGGAATATCATTGGAAGCATAATCGATATTAATGTGAAAAAAGTTCCGAGCAACGGCTACTGCTCGAAACCGCGATGTAACAGGAGTAGTAAACAGCCGCGTAACACGCGAAATCGATAAATCGAAGTGTGCGTCTCTCCGAGGCTGCAATACCGCGACGAGATGCGGGTGCGGCTGAACTTGAATTTATGGCGTATAATTAATCGAGATCGCTCGCGTCATCGACATCGCGCGCGCATCTTCGGGCGACAAGTGCGATAAGAAACGGATCCGCCGAGTTCTAAACGAGACATGTAACTGCAGGGCGATCACATCTTTCATTCCACATATGCGCATATGTTTATGAAAATATTGATCGCTTTTCGCACTTTGCATTTTCTCAAAGATTTGGAATTTTAGTATCTTTTAAAAAATGTAATATTGAACAAAAGGTCATTATTAGTAAAAAAAAAAAAAACAAATAGATGTATTATTTTTCGTTGGCGTATCGAAAATTAGTAGAATATCTAAATTCGTTTCGTCACATTGAAAAATTAATCTGCAAATTTCAATTCTACTTCTACTTCTGTTTCTCGTTCACTTACATTTTTCACAAACATATTTTTCAATTCACATTGATACACATATTTTCTGTATATAAATTTTTCTATAAAATATTTTACGTCTTTATTTTTCATACAGTCAGATATTTTCTGTACAAACATATTTTGTCGTTCAGTTTGGTATTCAGATATTTAATGTTAGAATTTATAAATAAATATATTTATACATATTTTCTAATACAATTATGATATCGAAAAACTTGTCTAGAAATATCGCTATGCGTCTCCCCTTCCCCTTGAATTCGATGTATTTTTCGTCGGGAAAACTACCACCGTGTATATTGACTTCGAACCCTCTCATTTATTTCATCTCTGTACGTTCCCGCGGCCTCCCCTGCCCGCGCCCACTTCCGCTCGTCATCACTCGAGAAAACAGTCTTTTATTTCGCCCCATGCACACGCGATTGCTCTTTCGTTTTGCTCGAGCTTCGATGCACCCTGCGGGCTTCCGCGTCGGCACTCTGTAGCCCGTGTTACCGCGACGCTCGAAAATACGAGAATATAAGGATGAAAGTACAAAGAGAAGGGCCGATTGTAGGAGGATGTGAGGGAACGCGAAGAAAGGGAGGAATATCATCATCGACGTTGTAGCTACGGATAGGAAGCGTTATGGACGTTTTTTTACACAGGTATATGGGGATGAAGTGCAGGCCAACGCGAGGATGCGCGCCTACTCCACCCTCAAGCAATACTTTCGAGCTCCCTCTTTTCCCTCTACCTTCCGTCACGAAATGAGGCTTATTAGATTTGTGGTTGGCGCGTCGTACCAAACTCTCCCTTAAAGAATTTACTCGGCTCCTCTCTTTTTACATCGGGCATTTTTTTCTTTTTATACATAGTTACTGAATATTTCTATTTTTTTTTTTTTTTTTT
>JAPYZI010001809.1:0-11313 GCA_030523105.1 Ophioninae sp. A BG-2022a | reverse complement strand
TTTTTTTCATCATATCGGAATTTGAGTTTGTGTGTGTGTATGAGTGTGTAGAATCATTGACATTTTCATAATTATCTTATCGTATCCAATATTATCGTATCTCTCGTTTATTGTCATTATTTGACCGAACTGTATTACAATTAAAAACATCGAACTGCGATGACCTTCGAACGATAAAAGGCCTGCGCAAAGCTGCAGAAAGGACTCTTCCCGAGAACCTGAACAGATTTCTTATAATGCGTAAAAACAACGAAAAAAAAAGACACTAACAATCAAGATAACGAATCCCAAAAAAAGAATTTTTACCTTTTGTGCCGTCTTCGCTATCAATTTTTCCCTTCACACGTCTTTCGCTTCTCCTCCGCGTCCAGAATCGCGAACAATCTTCGCGCTCGAAGCTGCCAATAAATTAATTTTAAAAATGAAACCGTAACCTTCACCCAAAAATGAATTCATTTTTTTTTCCTTCGAAACGTTCGAACCAAGCGTGAAACGTCTTTGCAGGCCCAACCCATTGATGTTTCGCAATGAATATACAAATAGTTCACTCGATACAACGTTTTCCCCCCCCCCCCCCCCCCAACCTCCTTTTGTGCCGATCTCGTGCAATACGCAGTCATCAAATTGATAGTACAGTCGCGATAGAGCTCGCGAATAGCAAATGAAAGCGTTATTCGTCAACGTCACTTGACGACTCGCGCCGCAAACCAAGAGGAATGATTCTTTGATACGTTCGAGGATAGGGGAAGGAATGCGCCCGCGATACACTATTATTTTGACCTATTACGATTCAATTTTTGCCGCAAGCTTGAAAGAGAATGTCGACGGAATTGTGAATGACGATATCTGTAGTTGCTGATTTTCTGCGTGGTAGCAAGTGTGCCAGATACACGGTATGGGTCAAATTATAGATAGACAGATAGAGAGAGAGAGAGAGAGAGTGAGTACAGGGCGCAGCGCCGTAAGTGATTTTAAATTGGCGAGAAACGGCGCGTTCCGTTAGCTGGAGGGTTTTTAAAACCCTTCTCTTCGTCCTTCTTTCTTTATCCTTACTCTGTCCCCTATCGGACTTCACTGTAGCAAATCTATTTCTCTCTCGTTTTTTCCAAGTTGTTTAATAAAATCTGTATTTTTTTACTGAACCGAAACTGAACGATTTATTTATTTTTGATAATAATCGAAAACTTAGAAATACATACGTTCTTAACGAAATTCGAGAATTTTTCAAATCGTTTTTTCAATTCAAAACTTTCGTATGATTTACGGAAACGATTTTTCCCTACAAAAAACAACGTTGATTATTTGGCTGTTAAGATATGTACCAACGTACGATAAAGTCTCTCTGTTATACGACGGAACACTCTTTTTCAAGTTATCACTCGTAAATCCCAGCTAATACAATCTTCTCTTTGTTTTTCATTATCCTTATGATTCCATTATGAACACGTGTCGAAAAAAAAAGTACTGTTTTATCAGTTTTGCACCAATGGAATATTGGCAAGCTTATTGACCTCGTTCTTAATATACACTAATCAGCAGATGATTTTGACTGTCTTGATTGCACCATAATCTTTATAATTCAAACAATGTCGTTCCCATGAGGTACTATAGAGGAAGTGTCTTGATGACGTCATGAAAATAGCACGTCTCCGCATTATCCCCATATATACACAATAACTTCGTAACGTGCTCTAATTTTTCTCATCTACAGAATGTTTCCAACTCGTATATACTTTTTGATATATCCCATATATACACATTTATCTATCTCGTTTTTTACCCGTTCTTTTTTCTTTGCCAACGCTGAAGCGAGGAACACGGGGTTCATAAAGCTTCGCATTTGATACCGTACAATCATTTAAATTGCGTTATTTACGAGCAATGCCACACGAGGAGCGCCATGATGGAGTTCCCCAACGTTCTCTCTCTCTCTCTCTGCCTTTCTTAGTCTCTGGTAGAGCTAAGAAATTCTTATTCGTCTGTAACACATCTTTAGCAAACTTCTTTGCCCTCGGCCACCCCCTTCCCCTCTCTGGCCATTTCTCTCTCCCCCCTCTCTCTCTCTCTACTAATATTTCTCTATTAAACATATTGCAAAGTGCTATTCAGGACACGCGGAATGACGCGATTTACCGCGCATTTTTCATCAACACTCCTCGTGGACCATTTTACAACGCTACTTTCCCCTCTCTCCTTGGTTTTTCTCCTGTCATCTATTGTGCTTTCGCATCGTCGAAGTCTGTCGTAGTCGGAGAGGAATTTCAGGGCCAGCGTGGCCGCGCTCAGCATTATCTCATACGTATGTGTGTTAGACGCGTGTAACGCGCGCACGAGCTCAACGACCTCGAAGTAAATGTCCCATGCGCACCTCGATAAATACGCGGTTGCAATTCGATCGCGCAAACGATTAGAGAATCCTCGATTATTGCCGCGGACTTTCCAAGAGAATTCCAGCTCCACGTTGCACACCCACAACTGTACGAAATCGATCGGGCTTAACTATTTATGTGTATATACACTATTCATGAACACGTATGTGCGTTCGTTCCGTGTGGAGATTCCGAGGCCCGAGAGGAGGTTCGACGACTCGTGGATCGTTCCGCGTATTCCATACTGCGAAAAGTCTCTGAATTCACGTGTCTGCTCGTGAATCTATATATCCACGTTCTCTTTCTTCCTTGTTCTTTCCGCTCCAACTCTTCGTCATCGAACGGTTACGTCGAGGTGCAATCGACCTCATGATAAATTCCCCGGGCGAATTTCCAAGTCTTTGAGGACACGCGGTTTATATTATGTAAGGAATTTCTGAGCAATAGCGGAATCTTCTTTCCTATACATGTGTATGTATATTTATATGCCTGCGTGTGTGTGTGTATATTTATGTGTACATAGAATATGTAGTTTTTATGGGAATCCTTAATTTTCCTTGGTAACGATTACTCATCACCCAAGATACGCTGAAGTTTTTTTTTTTCTCAGAGGTTGCGATTGCTCACGGAAAATCATTCTTTTCTTAGACACAAAATTTGCCTCCCCCATAGGATTGAGAAATACTCGGCCATGGTTCAGTTGTCACCCTGCATTTTTTTATGGCTCATGAGCGGTGGAGTTTGAGACTAAAAAAGAATATTAAGATTCCGAATGAGTTTTGAATACCAGTAAAAAAAAAAGTCTGTGGGGTATTTTTCTGATGAGTAGTATTTGTCAAAATAGGAAGTTCCGTTCGGTTTGCAGCACTATTCTCGTTTCGTAGTTTCCAGGACGAAATACTTTTGAAAAAACCTTTTTTTTTGTCAGATATTCAGAATTGTTCATTTGTTAAATTAAAATTTAAAAATGGCACTCCGATTAAAAATAAAAAAAAAGATAAAGATAATTTCCTGACTTCTCAGGAATTCGTTGTTTTCGTAATTTGATTTCCGTCGTTCCGCAGAAGGCGAAATGGGATTTTATTTTTGTTCCAAAAACGTAACCAAAGTTTCGTATATTTTTTTAAAAACAGGACTTGAGAAACTATTGAACGTTACAGTTTTCGCGGTCATGGAATCTCAGACCTACAATAAATGGATACGGTACAAATGTATAAAGAGTGAGAGAGAGAGAGAGAGAGAGAGAGAGAGAGAGAGAGAGATAAATCTAAATCGATCCACATGCCATTCCATCGGCACGCGACGACTGTAAGATTTACATCTGTTGCCAACCGACAGTTACAATCGTAATGCGTCCCTACACACGATAAACATAATTAACACGGAATCTCCTTTTCCCGAGCGCTCGTTATCCTTTTTCCTGATGCATCAATCTTCGTCCACTGATTTCCAGCCTCCAGGTGCGCCTCGCTCGCACGATCATAAATTGTTTACCGTTTGCTTTTTTTCTTGTCTCTCTTATCCCTTTCGATTCATCAATATTCCCGGATTGTTTCAACCTTGGGGCAAAACTTCTATCTCGAATGCGAACTCGAAACGACGCGGTGCGCGCAAACGTGTAAGCGGTAACGCATGACGTGTACGAGACGTTTCGAGCTCAATCGATGTTCTACACGTGTCATCATGTTGCAGAAATCCTAAAAGGATTATATTCGCGTTCGCCCAAGTTTGAGTTTTTGAGCTACCTGCGGTTATGACTCGTCATTCTTCTTTTTGATATTCTTCTTACGGCGCTCGAGAGAAACGGGTTGGGTATTATACTCGGAGCGGTGACCGCTTAGACCTGCACCGTATATTGAATGCTAATGTTTAAAAAAAGAAATGCGAAAAAATAGAAAATATGGGAATGTCGACGAAAGGGAAAGAAATCTAGATTTCATTAATTGTTTTTCTGTTTTTGGGTATTTTGGGTATTCATATTTGAAATAAAACATGTAATGAAATAATCCACCGAAGCCATATGTACTTTTTACTTTATATATTATTTGCCCATACAATTATTCAAAACATGTTAATTTTTATTTTTCTAAGTTAATTCAGCATGCATACTCACAGTCTTATAAATTATTCGACGTTTTTTTAAATTTTTAATAGCTTTTCAGGATTTCCGTTTGCAGATATTATTCAATAAAAAAAAGTAATGAAACTTGAGATAACAAAAATTATAATAAAGTAGTCAGAGTTAATTTGTTCTTCAGCCACCAATTTCATAGTTTTTTAAAAGTTTTATTTTTACTAATAATTCCTCGAACGAGCATCAGCTTCTAACGTTGTTGAATTAAGAAAAACAAGTTTATCGGAGCTTCGTAATGATGAAAAGCGTGCGAAAGTTGTCCAGTGAATTGCGGCCCCTCAAGAAACGCGGCGCACCATCCGGTTTGAAGTGGCCCGTATATACTCGAGTATGCGTATTTTCTACGCGTGCTCATTATTATACTGACGACCGCGTGGGTGCGAACTCACGTCAGCGTTACAGTTGAAATATTTTTCCGATGATATAATCAGCACTGATTGCTCTCAAATTCGACGTCTAACAAGTACGGCAATTAAAAAATTTTTTATCCAATAAATATAATTAAACAAAAATTACAATATTGTTCCGATCGAATTTGAAAAAAGTTGGCAAAAGTCGTAGGAGAAAACGATAAATTGCAGTGAGCAGTCTGTCGCTGGAAATCGAGCGATCTTCGAGATTTAAAAAAATTGTCACAGCTCCAAAAAATTTTCGAATTTTTACCAAACTCATACCGCAAACGAAAGTTAAGATTTCGAAGTGAAATTGATATCATATAAGAAAAACATTATATATTTAAGATGGAAAGATCTGGATTAATGGAGAGGGCTGAGGGACAGGAGTTGAATCCATGAATTGATTCGATTTGCCTTATTGACAAATCTGAATTAATCAGTCTCACTAATCTTATCTCAACTAATAGTTCAGAATCACAACTTTAAAACTTCTTTTTTTCACCGTCGAAATTAGATTTAGAATGGATTTATGGGTAATGGTGTCAAACTTCACCGGGGAGCGTAAATTTTCAAAAATAAAATCACCAAAAATCGTTTACGTACCGCGATCGATCGTCAGTTAAACTTATGACGTATAAACGGAGATATTTACTATATAAATTTCGGAGCAAAATTTTACTGCAATTATTTTATTTGCCTTATTTGACGAAATCTACGTATATTGCTTAGCGATATTCCGTTTTTTTTTATCTATTTTAATGATTAAGAGAATAACAATTTTGTTGATTATGAAAAATATTTGAGGGCTCCCATACTTTCAATTACGTTTGTTGCTAAATCCCTAAATATATGTATGTTCGTATATTTGGAAAAATCACTAGGTCGTTGAGCCATCTGGTGCACCTCCACATTTTTTTTCCTTTTCCGTTAAGATCGTCTCACCGTCTTACAGTCGCAATGATCCTTTAAATAATTAATCGTCGAAAGCTCGCAATGTGCCACAAAGTTGTTAACTGTATTAAGTTTTTCAAGCTCCATATCATACGTCCCAGATATCAGTAATTCACTCATCTCTCGAAACGAAAATAACACGGTGCAATGAAAATTAAGACCAGATCATAATTTATCCCGTGACGGCGCAAAGCTTATTCATTATTTACGAAAAATCTCACGTATCCGTGGATTCTTTCAGACTTTTTGTATTATACATACGCGCCAAAAAACGAGGATCTATTTTCGACGCTCCCTCTCGCCCTCGAGTCCCGACACCCTCCGGCACGTTCCTTCGCATACGCTCGAAGAATCGAGATGTCGGTTTTTTTTCTACTCGATTTATGTCTCACTAATGCCAATGGTTGGTGTGAGGCGTCTTTGTTCTATATTGGTTTTAAACGTTTTCGCTTTCTTTTTTGTTCTGGATTTTCCTTCGCGCCTGTTTTTCATCAAACTAAGCTACCTGAGAACGTCAAAAGTATATATATTTTAGAAATAAATCGATGTTTAATGTTGGAGCCTTCGAAATAATAAACATTTTGTTCAAATCACGTGAAATTTCGAGAATGGTCGTTTCGAATTGATTTTCGAAACATTTAATAAAAATTTGAGGTATCGTTAGTGTTCAGCCATTTACTTATTACTCAACAGTGCACTTTTTCTGGAATTCAAAAAAAAAAACGCGTTTTCCTCGAAACCCAGAAAATGTCGAATGTATGTGAGAGCATTTTCGATTAGTAGATGTGCAGTTTTAATTATAGACGTGTCGCAAGGCTGATTCACTAGCAGCATCACCGCAAAGATGAGGATTCATTCATCGATAATTCGTGGGCGCGTTCCGAGCCTTGAATCTAAATTGGCGAATGATCGTTACCCGATGCATCCACGCAAATTAAATTTCAATTCGTCATCGATCGTTCGTTCGTAACAATTATATTTAATGCGAGCGTGCAAAAAATTTCAATTCTTCCGATAATAACGCTTCCTGCACCAGGATAACGCGATTTTCACTCTTTTCCATCCGCCGATCGATCGATCTATCGATCGTAAGCGGGATTTCTCAATGAACAACCACGGAACGTTGACCATGCCGCGAGCTACGAAGTTCTCGGAACCCACTTGCACAATTGTGGACAATCGTTTGTCCGCTTGGAAGAATCATCTTCTCGTTCATCCCAGATTGTCTTCTCGTTCGTTCCAGATTGTCTTGAGAAATCCGACAGATTTTGTTAAATATTCAGTACGCCTCGTTCGTACTGAATATTTTAGGAATCTGATTCTCGTGTAATTCGGCATTGGATTTGGAGATCCAAGATATACATCGGTGTTTAATATATTACCTAATGGGCGAATTACCAAATTGGGATTTAACAGATACTCAATGCAGCATTGCTATTTTCGAAATTCTCTCTCTTGGAACAAATTAATACGTAGATCAACGGAAAATTGAAAATAGTTTTTGATGTTATCGATTAGTTTTTCGTATGAGCGGGTAGTTTTTTTTTTTTTTTTTAAATTTTGAAGATCGAGGCTTGTGAAAACAGTTCGTTCGTGAAAAAAACTTCGGTTATAAAAAATATTCCCTACAATCTATCAATATTAAGACTAGGCGAGAATATAAAATCAAGATGGTTTCAAAATAAATAATTTATTAAATATTACATATAAATAATTAAAGCGGTTATACAAAAATTCGTAAAAATTTGTTGAACGTGAAGGATTCAATGAAATATTCAATTTAAGCCACTCGGTTGTTACCGTGTTTCAATCGAGAATTGAATCTCATTTTTTCTCTGCTCCAAATTTTCACAGTAATCTGATTGTTAATGTCAATGTGCGTATAGCCAACAAAATATTGCAATAAACAACTGATAATAAAAAATAATACGGATCTTCAAAATAATAAAACATTAATTAATATTATTAATCACTAAAACTAATATATAATAAAATATTATAAATTAATAAAACAAATCTCCCAACAATTTTAGGCATTTGATAGCCTACAATTTGCGTGTCCTTCCATCAACGTACTCAAAATTTCGATTGTCCACGTTCAATCACGGATGTCTCCCACGCGTTTCCCTTCAATCCTTCTTCGCGCTTACGATCGTAAGAAATTGCAAAAAAAAAAAAATCTCACGCTGCGCACTTCTTGTCTGCGATAAATGCAGAGATTCCCGGTTTATCTGAGCGGTCGTTTACAAAGATCTTAATGCTCGGTTCGTCTGAGCGTTAGAAAATAAAAAAAAAAAAAAAAAACAAATGAAAAAAAGGCTGCGCGGTCCGCGTATCTGGCCACGCGAACGCGGAACCGTGCGGCGGTTCGCTTTGAGAAATCGAGCACGAGTCCGTGAACTCAAGTGCGGCACTTTTCCAACCGCTCCACGAAGGGCTCTGCTGGGTTACCGCTATCGAAAATTCTCATCGATGTTTTCTCTACGAATAATGATAATTATAAGAATAATAATAATTATTATTTACAAGCTGAGATCACGCGACTAGTCTCCGGTGTAATCGAGACTCACACTTTTTGCTCGCTCGAGCCTCATAGGCCCTTTCCTCTTTTCCTTCGACTTCTTTCCGGGATCTTTCACGGGGCGCATGGGAGGTCCACGGAAGTATGCCACCGTCAGAAGCTGCACGGCGAATCTGATAGCGTAAATAGTTGTAAAGTACGATCCTCCTTGTGGCATAATTATTGGTCAGGGAAGAGAAGGATAAGTAGAAAGGGGGGAGACTAAGAGAGAAAGAGATTTTGCATTGCAACAGTGTCCCTTCTCTCTGCCTTTACCGTTCCGTTTATTTATGTTGCCTTTTTTCTTTTTGCTTGTTCCGTATTCTGTTTTTATTTCTTTGTCCATTTTAACGCCTTCCATGCTTCTTTGCTTCCTATCTACCTTTGTTATTTTTTATTCGTCACTTTTTATCAATTATCTAATTAGCGTTCTTTTTTCCTGAGAAAAAATTTTCTCTGCTTTATCCTTTCCCTGACTTAGTTTTTCTTTCCTTCCTCTCTCTCTTTTCGAGACCATTTTTCTTTTCTCTCTCATTGTTTCCTATTGCAATCACTCTCTTATCCCTCCCGTCACGGTTTCTATTTATTTTATTTGTCAAATTTATTTGATCATCTTTGCTCCCAATTTTTCGATTAATCTATTTATAGTTTATTCTATTTCTATCTGCTTCTTCCCAGTATCTCTGTCTCGCTTTAGCCTCCTCAGGCCTCTCTGTATTTATTCATTCATAACAGTTAGCTCTTCTCTTTCTATTAATCGATCGTTCTCCAATTCTCTTCCATTCTCTCTCCCTCCTGGTGGCATTACCTGAGATTGCCGGCTACAGATAACGTTTTCCTACCTGTCAGGAGTAAGGAAGTTCAGTGCCTTCTTAAACGTGGGTCGGTATATACATGTATCGTTTCGTAGTAATTCACTTACCAGAGAACTTTGTCGATGGATAGGAAAAGGTATCGCAATAATGCAGCCGAAATTTTAGTCGAACAGCAAAGCCTCGTCACGTTGGTACGTAATATACACCTTGCATATCTATTTAGAGCGAGATAGGGATACGATCTTAAAATACGTCTCCACCAAACGGGAACAGTCGAAAATTCGACTCGCCCCAATCACGTTCAGCTCCGGAACGGCGTTCGCATTAAAAATGAAGCTAGTACGGAAACTAACAAAGCTGATTACTTTTCCGGCTAAAACGACAATCACATCGGGTCCCAGATGAAAAAATATCTTTCGACTGTTCTGCACCTCGTAAATTCTTGGCTCTGCAGAGGCGGAATGTGGAAAGGCAATTATCACTAGTTCTTTTGCCGCAATTAGAGAGAGAGAGAGAGCGAGGGAGGGAAAGAGAGAGAGAGAGACGGAAATGGTTAAATGTTGTTCTAGAAAAAGTCCTCGTGGCACGTCTAATCATTACTCTCTTGTCATTCCCGTCTCATGTGCAAAAAAGCACATGTATGCGATTATGCGATACGCCCTAGTAATGACGGAAGTATGACCCATATGGAGCGGTTTAACGTTCAACGGCATCGCTACGAAAACTTCGAAGAGCGTCATCGTCCAAAAGGTTTATGGATGCCATCAGCTGAACGTTTTTGTGGATGTTCAGCTAATAATAGCTGATGGCATCCTCATGAATATTAGATGGTGACAGCTAATGACATCCTCGGGGATAAAGAGAGCTTTTGGTCTGCTAGACATCTTGGAGGATGTTCATTTAATATATTTTTTCAATATCTTTATTTAACGAGAATGTTGAACAACGCCATTCCAAATATATAGTTTGATAATTCGTATAATGTTTCATAATTGAAAGAACTTTTTTATTCTGCATGATAATACGATTTAAAAAAATCTATGTAAATCCACACGATCATCGCTATATCGAAGGCTGACTTCACTGCAACGCGCTCAGCCAATATTATCATACGAAAATCCTGTTACGATCAACAAACATCCTGGGTGCGTCAGAACTCGAGCACGAATCCTGAAGTGGGCCTGCATGGATCTCTCGTATTATTCTACTGCATCCTCGATCCTCTCCTTTGCTACAAAACTTTATTGAATAAAAAGGAAAAAAGTATGGTCGCGAGATTACACTGAGTTGAAACAGCGTCGTAGCTGAATGTAAGGTTGGAAAGACGATGAAAGAGGATCTTGAGTCAGACGGTTAGAGATCTTCGAGAATAATTTATTTATCGCTCGACGTAACTTTCCAGTGTCGCCCCATCCTTTTGCCTCATTACTGAGTCATTGGGGTATCTTCTGTGACGACCCAAAAATCTGCATTATTCAGAATTATTCATTTTGAAGATATAAATATATGATTGAAAAAGCGTTTGGGTTATTATTTGTATAAAAGTAGTTGTGTACCAAATATTAATCATGAATATTAATTATAAAAGAAATTTTAAAAAAATTCACGAGCGATTTTTAAACGCGAGGGACTCATTCGTAGACTTGATGTTGATTAACCAGCTGATTACGAATATCAACGAATTTTCGTCGAAAGTACTGCACACAGCCAAAAAAATCGGGATTTTAGAGGTTTTTTAAAATTTTTTCATAGAAATTTCGGGTTTTCGGGGAAATAAATGGCAGATTCGTGTTCAGGGGACAGAGTTACATCGAAATGGATCAATAAAAAAAATATTAAAAATCAAAAAAATTTTTCGATTTTTGGGCAAAATACGTTTTTTCACTAAATCATCGATAACTTTTTTTTCGTTAGGGTTTGGCACTCCACTCTTTGCTCAATCTCTTCGTTATGAGTTTCTCTTCAGAATCCTTTTTTAATAATTAAAATTCGATGATTTTTCGATTTTTGGCAGAATTTCAAAGTTGGACCATCGATTTTTGCAAATTTTTCCATACATACCCCTTCGCGTTTTTTTTAGCGATTTTTC
>JAPYZI010001808.1:0-28470 GCA_030523105.1 Ophioninae sp. A BG-2022a | reverse complement strand
GGTTAGTCGCGTACGCACGAATATTTCGCGATCTCGAGTGTACACGAGAAATTCATGCTGGCGAGAGAAAGGGCGATGGCGGGCGGGGGGGGGGGGGGGGGGGGGGGGGGGGAGTCACAGTAGTTGAAGAATCAACCCAAAAGCGTTCGTACCGGTAAGTCATTTCCTACAAAGATTATTCTTCTTTTCTTCACTTTACGAATCGCCCATTGGGTGAGACCGCGTCTCGATGAACCGCAGCCTGTAAACGGAGTATAGAATTTTCGAGGTGTAAGCTCTGATCGAATCGATCGATCTTCGGAGAAGGATGAAGAACGCTGGTTGTCGCGGGGTCGTACGACCTCGAGGTCGCTAAACGAAGTAAGTACGGGGATTGATGGCGGCAGCGTGGGGTGTATTGGCCCCGGACAAGGGTGGCTCGGGTATAGTGCTGTAAAGATGACTAGCCCTCGACGCGAGACTCGCAGGTCGGCCATTGGCAGCGTGGTAAGTCCCGTAGCTGGCTAAATGCTGATGTTCCGCACCGCTGTCTTCGTCCTCGGTTCTGCTCGAGGCGGAACTAACGTAAGTCGATTGTGTGGGTGTTGGTGTGGGTGCGTGTACGGGTGCGACCGAGACGCCGTTCGGTTTGGACCAAAGATCGGCAGCGGTGGCGGCGGAGGGTGCGACCGTGTAACGCGCCGGTAATCGTACCCCGGCCAAACCGGCCGTCCCATTTGTGGCGCATCTCTCGCTCGTGTTGGTCTTCTTGCCGGTCTCCCTTCGCCTTTTATCCACGGAATCCGGCATAGCGAAACGCAACTTTTCCCAGAATCTCTTCTCGCCCCAGACAATGACGGTGCACGTTTGGAGCAATAGCTGGAGTTCGGGATCTCGGAGGGGTGCCTCGGTCGCCAGGAGAACGACGACCCTTCTTCTTCGCGAGCTCGGTCTCACGTTGTCTAGAGCGCATCTCAATGCAGCGCGGAATTCGGGATGCTGCCACTCGTTGTTAAGAAATACCGGTGAGAATACAAGAATGATTCGTCTCGCGGCAGCGGCCGCCGGTGGTACGGCTTCCTGCGCCCGCGAGGGTGGCAAATCCCTCCAATGAAGACAGAGAGCAAGACCGGCTTGCTCGAGCTCAGCGGACAGACATCTGGACACGAAATCGTCGTCCCGCTCGCTGTAGATGATGTAACCATCGTAGAGACGATCGCATTCCTCGTCCGGTGGCGAGGCCATTTTACCGAGTCTCAGACCGTAACGGGAGTGGGCCCAGAGACGAACATCCTGACGGAAGGCAAAAGCAAGTGCGACCACGAGACAGACTACTATGACAGCTACGAGAGCACCGGCCAACAGTGGCACGAGATTGCCACCCGTGAGAGGTGTATCAGGAATTCCACGACTGACAGCTTCCGTGGACGGATCGCCGCAACGTCTCAGAGCCTCGGCTAGAGTCTCCGTACCATCCCGGCAATACATCTTTTCGGCATCGCCGTTGTGAACGTTCAGCCAAGCGCGTAATCTCGCGGTATTTGTGCAATCGCAGTTCCAAGCGTTACCTTCGAGAGCTACCCGAGCACCGGCGCCGGCACCGGCCAGTGCCTCCCACGGTCGGAAATCCACTATTCTGTTGCTGTCTAACCTCAACACCTCCAGACTCTTCATCTTGTTGAAAGTCGTATTCCCGACCATCGCTATCGCGTTGTGATCGAGATACAGTTCGGACAAACGTTCGAGCTGATCGAACTCGAATCCCCGAAGTTCCCGCAAAGAGTTGCCCTCGAGATGGAGTACTCGAAGTGCCGCGGCACCATTGAACGTGCGATTGTGGAGGGCCGATATTCCGCTATTGTTGAGAAAGAGAACTTCGAGCCTGCGCTTACCGATGAACACGTGGCTACCCAGATCACCGAGTTCGTTACCGTCGAGATAAATCTCCGTTGCGTCCATGGGTATGCGCTCGGGCACCTCGTTGTACCCACCGTTCGAACAGTCGACCACGTTGCTCGACCAGCTGTGATCGTGATAACACGAGCAATTGTCGGGACAGGTCATTTCGCAGTCACAAGCGTCAAAGTCGCAGCAGTGACAGAGAGCGAAGCAGTGGGCCTCGTAACGGCAGAGAAAGTCTTTTGGCTTGAGGGACAAGAGGGGACGATGGGGAGTCGCTCGAACGTGAACCATCTCGCAGGTCACCGAGTCGAGATCCATTATACGCGGATGCTGACGATGCCTCGACAATTCGTTTATCTTCGGCAACCATTCCATGGAGCAGTCGCACAATATGGGATTATCGCCGATGTAGAACGCGGGAATGTCTTTGTCCTCGGGTACCGAGCGCAGACTCAACGCCGCAACGTCCAAATGCCTGATCTCGTTACCGTACAAAACTACCTTTTCCAGGTTCGTCTTTTTCAGGAAAGTCCCCGGCGCTACGTTGCGTATTTTATTGTTATTGAGGAATATCGTTTCGGCGCTGTCAGGCAGGCTGGCGTCAGATATGTCCTCGATGAGATTGTAGCTCGCGTCGAGCATTTTTATCTTCAGATTTGCCTGCACCATGTGATAATTTCCAAGTTCGCTTATCTGGTTGTTGTGCATGTCGAGCCACTCGAGACTATTCGGCAAATGACTGTAGTCGAACCACAAGAGCTTGTTGTCCGACACGTTCAGCCACACTAGAGTCGAGAGAGACGTGAACGCACCGCGTATCTCAGTCAATTCGTTGCCGTCCAGCCTTATCGCTCGTAAGACCGGATTCGCGGCGAAAGCACTTTGTTCCACGTGACGGATCATGTTGCTGGCTAGATTGAGGACCTGCAGCGCCGGCAAAGCGGAGAATGCCTCCCGCGACACGTTTTCCAGTTTGTTATCGACGAGCCTCAGACCGTAGAGCTCATCGAGGCCGCTGAACGATTCTTTGTCGATTACCGCGATCCGATTGTTACCGAGATCAAGAGTCTTGAGGGACCTCAATTCTCTCACGGCTTCAGGCACTTCCGTTAACAGATTTCCACTTATGGAAACGTCCTGCAGTCCCGTTACATTGGCGAACGCGTGACGATGGAGGCTGCGAAGTTTATTGCTATCGAAGAACAGTTGGACGAGGGCCGCTAGACCGGCGCTCTGCGACGGTTCGAAACGTACGATCTTGTTGTGAGACAACGTGAGAGAGTGCAGGTTTCTCAGAGATCCGAAACAGCCGTCCGCCAGCGTATCGATGTCGTTGTGCTCGAGTTTCAGCACTTGCAAGCTGTACAACGACTTGAAGACGTACGCGTCGATCCGTGTTAGCGAGTTGAACGACAGATCGAGAATAACCAGACGCACGAGACGGGAAAAGGTATCCCTGTTGATCCAACGACTGGTCAACTCGTTCCCACTGAGATCAAGAGACTGGAGTTTCTCCAACGAATCCAGCAGACCCGGCGCGAGAACGGCTAGTGAATTGTTGCTCAACACGAGTTCCCGGAGTTCCATAGTATCGGCGAATAATTCCGGCGGCAGAGCGACGAGCCTGTTGCTCGAGAAGTTGAGCGAGCGCAGTCCCGTCAATTCGGCGAGCGCGTGATCGCCCACGTGTCTCACATCGTTGTCCTGCAGCATCAGAGCGCCGAGGCTTCGCAAAGCGCTGAAACTACGATCCGGCAACGCGCTTAGCTCGTTACTGCTCAAGTCGAGGATCTCGAGATTCGGGGTACACGAGGGAACACTGCCGTCGGAGAATCCGAGAGAAACAACGTCCTGTAACTTGTTGCGCGTTAGGTTGAGGCTCGCCAGGCTAGGAACGGGACACAAAAGCTCCGCCGGTAGGCTCCATATGTTGTTCTCAGCTAAATCCAACTCCCGAAGATTCGGCAAGCCCCGTAAAGCGTCCCGATTAACGTCCAGGGTCATCGCCGACCAATCACCGTTTCGCGTTCTCAATGATAACCTTCGCAGCTCGTGTGCACTCGTGAACGCTCCACCCGGCAAATAACGGATTTTGCAGTAGTCCAAACGAAGCTTCTCGAGCCTCCCCAAAGGCGCGAGAAAGTCGTGGGTACCCGGTTGCTCGAGTTGGCTTTCGAAGAATAGAGCGTCGTTACATTCGAGCCCGAGGGAGGTTACCGCGTCCGCTTGAACGCTCGACAGATTGCCGATAAGAGACGCCGCGTTCGCTATCGTTCGCAAACGGCATACGAGGGTCTGTTGTTGTTGGTGTTCGCTAACGGTCGTTGATAGAGACTCATCGCTGCTTCTCTCCTCCCGCACCCATTCGCAACCTCGAGGTGCCTCTAGGCTCGTGATGCTTCGTCCCTCCGTTCTCCTAACGCAAACAAAGAGGAACAGCGTGACGACGAGAACGAACAAGTGGCAGCTCGCCATTCTTGCTGCTTCTTTCTCACTGAAGATCCCCAATGTGGCTCGCGGTGACGCGCCAACTCGTGCGTTCCCTCCGCTCAACCGTCACCCACAAACACAAGCGCACATCAAATCGCGCGAACGTTCGAATCTTCCCGCGCTATATCGACAATGGAATTATCACTGAACCACACCGTACACTGAATTCCCTGGGTGAGAGTACTCGGGGGGGAAATGATCATAAAGAAAGCTTTGTGTTTCACGATCGCGAGATTTTTTTTGTCACGCACTCATCGCCACTGTGTTTTTCGAACTTTGTTCATCGAAGCATCGACTTTCGTATCGCTTGCCACGATAAACTCTTCACAAAACTCGTTGGTACGTACTCTCACGTTCATTTACGTACAAAAACGAATTTGGACAAACGTAGTTCTTTCGTCTTCATCTTAAGAGATCCAAGAGGTGAGAAAAAACCAAACGTCACTTTGAATTTAAAGTTTAATACAGTTGTATGAAAATACGCGTGAGTCTCCGAGAACCACGATGGCACCAATTAACGGTCTATTCGAAAATGTAGGACCTAAGTTGTGACTCGTTGCAGAACGAGAGACGGGATGGTGCCCCGGTAAGCGTCGGAGAACGACTGACTTTCCAGTGAGCGTAGTCGCTACACCAGGTCCAAATCCTGTCGACGGTCACGCTCCCTGCGTGACTGGCAGACTCGTCTCCCCACCTCTCTCGCTTTTCCCCTACCCCAGTTAAATTATACCCCCGCCACTGACGACGACGTTGCTGCTGCTGCTGCTGCTTCTGCTCGTGGTGGTGGTGGTAGTGCTGCTGCTGCTGCTTCTGCTGCTTCGGTACTGTTCCTTCTTCACGGGATTCCTCCACCACCGCCGATGGGGCCATCAGTTGTATATAACCAGTGCAACGGCTGTGACCACGACCACCATCGTCACACCACACTGAACACATTCGTACACAGTCACAGACGGGAACAAACACGATGCCATTGGGATCCGCGTTCGTACGCTGAGACCTTTCCCGACCGTCCCGAGTATCTTGCTGATATTATGAAGTTGTTGCGCTCGTCCGTAGCTTCGTTTTTTCCGGTTGCAATTAACCTGAAAGGGATGGAGACCCTGGGATCGTGTCTATCAACTTTGGACACTTTAGCCGTGGAATTGTTTGGATGAGGTTTCTGTAAAAACTACTGAAACTTTGGCACTGAAATATTTTGCTGTGGCAAAACTAACGCTAATTTTTACCGGCGGAACACGTCAAGGACAAAAATACGATTTTTCTTTTTTAAATATTGAAGCGCTAACTCTTGACATTGAGGAGGAAGCTCGTCACTCTTTTTTAAATTCTGAGCTAGCCAAATTATTTTCGGATAAAAGTTGATAGATTTTTAGGTAACTCGAATAGGATCGCAAATACAAATTAAATTTCAGGAGTAACAATTTTGAACATTGAGTCAAAAGGGGGGAAGGAATTATAATTACTTTTACACGATTTGAATTAAAATTACAAATTTATTGAGGCTATACGAGTGATGGGATTTCTGAGGAGAGCTCGAATTTACGCCGACCAAACAAAGAGGTTTCATAAACTTTGAGGCATTTAAGAAAACCTGAGGATTTGGGAAAATCGAATTATAAATTCGTCTATCAAAGATCAAAGGAAGGTACATTAATAACGCATTGATTAAATATTAATTACATGTATGTGAAGCATACAAAAAATGTAACTCGGAATTTTTCTGAAACTGACATTTTATTGGAGTATTCAACATATATCAATATATATGAAAAAAATACTTGATACATGTTCGAACGGTTTGCCAAAAAAGTTGAGAAACTTCTTTTTCGTAAAATAACGTTACTTTCAATGTTTGTCGTCAAAAATTGGCTCTAACTTGATTATAACACCGAAAATCGAACCAAACCTGTACTTTTAAAAATTAAGTTTCTAAAAAATAGGAAAGCAACAAAACTTCCTGCATTTTGCAAAATAATCCGAAACAAATGTATAAAAATTTCGTCCTGTACTTTTCTTTTTACATATCATTCTGACTACATACAAATACATTGATTTAAAGCTATTAAAATGAAGTCAAACTGATAGTCATTTCGAGGTCCCCTCAAATAATTTCTAAATTTTCATCGATATTTCAAATCTCGACGATGGATTTTTGAAAAAATTCGCGACTGCGGGCATTTCTCAAGCTGTGTAAAACACTTTGTTCGCCCGCAAGAAACATTGACTTTCCCATTAATCTGGATATCCAATTGTCAATACAAAACGATCTGTAAATCCAATTTGAATCGAGCAAATTCGAAATATCGCCGTATACGCGTACGAAGTGATCAAGAAACATCAACGTGCGCACAAAGAAGAAAAAAAAAGAAACCCTTCATACCAAAAAGGCATAATTCGCTTACCTCGATGCACTCCGCAGCCATTACCTTGTTTTTTCTCAGGTTCTTCCATATTCATGATGTCACATACTTTTACGGCGCATATTCTCGCCAAGTACAAGGGCGCAACCTACAAAACGTTGCCTTGTTTAGCGAGATCTGGATCGTGTTTCTCTGTATTACGTTTTTTTTCCTTTTATTTTTCTTTTTTTTTCGTGCTTTTGTTTTTCAACTTGCCACTCTCGTTCCGCCGCGGGTACAAGCGCGTATACAGGTATACCACGAGTCGAAACGTGCAGTCCGTTCACGAGCACACGGTTGTACAATCCACATAACTTTACATAGCCTTAAAGCTGTGTACGACTCATGTCCCGATGCCTGTTGGAATGCGTTTGTTTCCTTGTGTGCGTTACGTCTGTGTATCAGTGTACATATACAGGCATACGTAAACACACTTACACACGTAGTATCATCGAGAAACGACGGGAGGAAGCGAGTCTCCGAACTCGTGGCAACTTACTTGACTGACAACGCTACTTACTAGGTAAACATAGAACTGGTTCTTAGACACGTCAGTACGCACTTATCGAGTCACTTCAACGTTTATTTAAAATTTTTTTTTTTTAACGACGCTGCTTCGTACCTGCACCACGAGTTTCGTGAGTGTATACTTTATTCATTTGCACGTAGCACGCACAGCTTTCCAAAAGGCAAGGATTCGGTGATGACCCGAAAATGAGGGATAAAAAGTTAATCAACGATAATTGAAAAATTTTAATGACTTTATTAACTTAATTTTTTTTTATTGATTGACGTAAAAGATTATAGAATTTAAATAACTTTGAAGTTTACAAAATTTAATTCACGTAAAAAATTGAGAGATCGAATTACGTGAAAATTATAGAATTTATTTTGAAGGTACGAGCAAGAAGAAGAGACATCGTAATTTCTTAATATATATTTTTTTTAAAGAGTGGAAACATCGATCTACAGTAATTGACTATTAGGAATAATAGTCAAACGTAATGATTGTAACGAATTTGAAGGCGATACGATACTTTGCGAGAAAACGGGTACGCCGTTTAAAAAAAGAAACACCGTTTCATGAAAATCGTGTTTAAAGTTTTAGTAGGAATACTAAAGATTTTTCAAAAGTTAAGGGGTTAAGTTATTGTGATTACTTGATAAAAAGAATTCCGAAAAAAAGTTTATTTTGCAAGAACGAGTAAAAAAAGATGATATAATTTCGTAACAATTATTTTTTTGTGTAATAAAAAAATATAAATTATGAGTAGAGTTCTCTTATCTGAATAAGTGTACCAAATTTCGAGGAAAATCATTCAATACTCGACGAAAAAACGAGTACACCGTTCTGACAAAAAAAAATAATAGTTTGAAGAAAAACGTGTTTGAAGTTTTAGTAGACGGTCTATCTCTAGGATCATAAGTTTACCTTGAATTTTCGATTTCAGCATCTTACGTTGAACCTTCCTCTTTAATTTTAGTTGCCTCGAGCCAACAGCGATTTTTTCATGTTGCATTTCACCTTAGAGATTCAGTATGAGTTGGAATTTCATGGACAGGATTTTTCTCTTGAATGGTTTTGAAACGTGGACTTTATAACTTTCGTTTGCAATGAAGGTTATGTAAAGATTCAAAACATTGATATGGAATTGACAATTTTGGTGAACACGTCACCGGGTGTCAGACGACAATCGCCCGCAGCCGATTCTTTATTCTTTTACATTCAAAATGATCGATTACGACATATTTCGAGTCGTATTGCGAAATCTATTAGTCCGATTCGTATAAAGTTTTAACAGAGCAGAGGTTATAACATTTTCGTCGCATGGTCGTAATAGTAATAATGATTAGAAATAATAATTATTACTGTTTTATATATAATGTTTATTATTATTATGAGAAATTATTATTATATATTAAATCATTATTGTTTACAATAGTTATCAATGTAATAATAATAATTATTATTACAATTTTCATAAAAAATCCTCTGTAAATTCCAAGCTTTGATCCCCTCCCCTCACATCAAGAAAAATATCGCTGGATGCCATTTTCCAAAGCTCCTCACGATATGATTTTACAAAATTGATCGTGGACTCCCGTGATTTACAGGATATCACAAATATATCGTCGATGCGCCTGCCAGAAACATTGGGTGCATTTCGTTGAATTTTTGTTTTTTTTTTTTTTTGAATGGCATTAAAACAATTTTGTGTTATTTCTCCCTAAAAATTCATTTGACAAAATCTTGATAAGCACAAAATATAGATAAGTCCATCAATCATTAAATAAAATAGTTTATTATTTCTCCTGAAAAACTTGACTAAAAACACACAGCGATATTGGCAAGCGCAACAACGATACGTAGATACTTATCGAAAAGCTTCACGAAAAAGTCGGTTTTACGTAATATCGATTACGGATACAATGGGTGATCGGAACGTTCATCGAATGACGAGACCACGAAAGTGAGAGGAGGGGGAAAGGCGTAGAAGGCGCGAGCCGCGAAATCGGACGTCTCGTCAAAGGGTCTCGAGTTCCCGATTCGACTCGATGTATCCGTCTAGTCGATGTCGTCCGGCCTCCCTGTCGCGTCCTCCCCCGCGTCCCTCGCATATATATGTGCGTTTAGCAGGAGCCCCGCTCGCCGCTCTTCGATCATTCCGACACGGTCCTTCTTCCCCTTTTGCCTTCTGCCTCCTCTCTATCGATCGCTACGATCGGCGTGTACGATAAATCAAGCTGGGAAGGATCGCGACGAGGAGACTGGCGGCGGGTGGATGAAGAGGAAGTCGGGGAAGAGGAGGGAAGGATTTTGTAGCGCAAGTGTATGCGTTTTTGTCTCAAGCCTCTCTCTCACGCATTGTCTGTATTTGATGTAACAGTGGACCCCAGTATACAGCTATATATGGAGGCGCTGTAAAAGAGAAGTGGATTCGTCGGCTCGCGCTTGGTCTTTCGGAAGTTTGGCGCTTTCACAAGGTGGAGAGCTTTGAAGCAACGATGGCGCGCTTCCCAAAGTTCAACCACTCACTCACTCACGAGAGAGCGCCTGTAGGACTCGCTACGTTCTCCATCTTATCCCTCTTGTTTGCAGGCTTATTTTCTTTTTAGCAGGCTCCCTCACGGCGTTTCTCCTCTTCGTTACCTTCCTTTTGCTACCTTCTGGCTCGTCAGGCTATCTCTCTCTCTCTCTCTCTCCTTCTCTTTTTCTCCATCTCTTTCTCTCTGTCTCCCCTTCCCGCTTCCTTCCCGCCCTCTCTGTTTCTACATCCCAGCTATCCGTTTCTCTTTCCTTCGCTTTCGTTTTTACCTCGGAGATGCCCCGTGATTCCTCTAACGAGGAGAACCGCACGCGCCCTCGAGCTCCCCTCGAAATTCAATTCTGGGAAGAAAAAAAAATGGGATTCGCAAAGGAGGGACGATCGTGCGTGGCCCATTCATATAAGCGAGCATTTCGTATTATTCTACGCACGTCGCATTATCGTACACAGTCGGATAATCGGTCCATCCTTGTACACCGTGCATCCGTAATTTGCCGCTGGAGTTAGTACGTTACATTTGTAATCCTTCAACTGCCGTACTTTCCGGCACTCCGTCATTGCCGTCACGGCAGGTAAGAAAATAATAATCTTGTGGTCACCGTACTTATTCGAGATTGGAACGAACTTGAGGTATCCGAGGGGATACTTCAGGGAAGGAAAAAGAGTTTTTGTAAGCCTGGGGCTTTTGGAATTGAAGCAACGGTTTTCGGTTTGCAGGGAGCTGGGATATCAGGATTTTTACTGCGTAACTCACTAATTCTTCGATGTTTTGGACCTTATAAAATAGATATTTGTTGGAGATTTCTCAGATACTACACTTTCTCTGTAGAAAGTTGATAGGGTCATCTTGGGCCGCAAAGTGTCACCTACCGCTGATCTGCTATCCCTAGGTCATACCAGGCTCCGGTCGAGCCTTTCAGCCTGGAATAGTTTCACAGTGTAACGGGTCTAAGGCTAGGTCCGGGTCTGCCTTACCTTTTCTGTAGAACTGATCAAGAACGGACCGGTGAACAACCGGTAATTGACCAGCAAAGTGACGGGACGTAGATCGGGAACTGATCAGAAACGGATCGAAGAATATGCGATAAATTACTCGGAATTGGTTAATCGGTTTGTTTTTATCAAAATAACAATGAACCTTGCGTACTTTTATCTGCCATTCTCGTCAATCTGTTCTTGAGGCCGGATGCCGTATACGACATCGCAGCCTTTTTGAATTAAAAGAAGATCAGAATATCAAATTATGGAAACGTCAACGTTCTGCTCCGGGAAAGATTTTGCGATATTCCTGGTCTGTTCCATAAAAAGGCCCAATTGGTAAAATCCAACGGGGCAAGCTAAGACAGGACCGTAGGTAAAGTCGAGAATCCCTGGTGACATTTCTGCACGTGCTAAAAGCTTCAACACCCTCGGTCTTCAAATAGACTTCGTACATTGGATTGCAATGTCGCCGGGGAGAATCCGATACATCAAACGTTTTGGTATTGGAACCTAATACGCTGACCCATCAGTTTCCCATCAGGAATCTCGAGAATCGAAACCGGATTGGATCATTTGTGAAAATTTCTCAATGAGTTACTGTTATCTGCAGCAACATGGAAAAAACTGGAGTAACTTTGAAAGCATCTTTTGGTCTTCGTAGCTCTGGAAAATGACCCCAGAGTAGACCTTTTGGAGCTCTATCGTACACCATCGTCTCTAACCTCACAAATGCTGGTGCCTTCCCTCCTGATATACTTCCAGACTTCTGGACGGATTGTGGTTTACATGCTGGGAGAATTCGAGAGCTTGTGCCATCTCCACGTTCTCCCCCACTCCTACTCGCCCCTTCTCTCCTCTCGAGGCCACCACGAAGAGTCATTATTTTCTCCATCCACCCACGAGGAATTTCCATGGGATCGCACTTCGCGTTCTTCGTTAAACGCTACTAGATAAGGCGAGTGTATTTGACACTTGCCACCACGTGGCTTGCGCCGGGCACAGGCTTTCGACACTCTCGAATATCTCCGGAACGTAGAGTGACACTTTCGGAGATGGAGCTACCGATTTGGAAAGTACTTTCTGTATTTTTCTAGTGAAATCTTATTCTGTGTAGAAAACTGATCAATTTCGTCGGAAATATTTTAGTGAAACAGGATTGAGATATTACTGGATTTACCCTCGGGCAAAATGTTCGTCCAAAATTGGAGACTCGTGGCGTTATAAGTCTTTATCTCGTCCTACATGTGTAGCCTTACAACAAGCGCATTTAACAAAACCTTAATATTTGAAAATAATCATTCTTCACTTTCAATAATCATTGTGATCAAACTTGATAAAGTGTTCATTAAATCTGACCTCAATTTTTTAATTTTCACACTTAATTAAATACTCAATTTGAATACTTAATTACATACTATATACGTATACTTAAGTATATTTGTATTAATTTCAAATTCAATCCATATTTATACAATACGTTCGGATCATCCTATCATTATCAATAATTACTCAAAAGTCGATAAATATTAAGTTTTTCGATGATCAGTTATTACTTCATCGTTGAAATATGTGTCACTGTTTTCCTGTAAGCTCACGCGTTAATTCCATATGATACAACTTTTTAATTATTTACAGGAAAATTCCAAAATAATTAAAACAATTCTTCAAATCATCAGGAATTTTAATGTTTTTTTTTTGAACATCTATCTTGTAATACCTTAAGCTGCAGAGAATAAAAGTATCCCTTTTCGCGAATTTTACATTGAGATAACTTTGAATATCGTTAGATAAAAAATCCTCTTATCAATCGATGCCTCCTTTGATTCTCCGGTATCTAGGGATCTTTCGAGTTAAATTCACGTAACTTTGGCTATCGGTTCATGCGGTCGGTTCCAGGAGAGTTATCAAAGTCCAGGCTTGTGCCATGTGCTCCCCTCATGTGGGCCCTCGACTCAGAGTCATAGATCTAGATCAGCATCGAGGGACAGATGCTGGAGCCTTTCAGAATCTGAACATTCAAGTACATCGTTCCACCATTTTCTTTCATCGTTGGCGAATGTCACAGAAAATTGAAAATTGCGTTTCTTCATGTTGCTTTTCGTGGCTGGTTCTCGTTGAAGGCTGGAAGGAAAGGCTTCTCGTTTCTTTGAAGAGCATTGAGATTGCAGCGGCGCGGTACTCATCACAGCCCGTTTATTACCGAAACGACGTATCTCTGATCTCTCCTCCTCGCTCTCTCTCTCTTTCTCCTGCTCCCTCAGATATTCCCCCATTTGGATGGTGGCTGGAGCATTCCAGTCCTTGATTGGATAAATGCCTGGGCTATGCAGAGCATCTCGAAATTCGACATTCAGGCTGCGCTCAGTCCAGTCTTCTTATAAAAAGGGACATGACAATTAAAATACCAGCATAGCAGAAGGAGAGCAAAAGACGAGAGAGAGAAAGAAAGGATGAGAGCTCCTCGTGCAACGGAATCAGATTCGTCAAACGAAACGGATCAACGCGAACGAGGGCCAGAGAGGCAAGTTTGATGTTCCAAGTTGAACAAAAACCAATACACTTTTATTTTTCCTGAGAGAAGTTTATCCTTGGCTTGATTCCTGGAGATCATCATCTCATAGCCTCCTCTTAAACTCTCCTTCCATACAATCGAAAACTCCATGCTCGAAATAGTGTATCACGAATGAAAGAACAACACAGTCCACGAATACCCGAACATCTGGCATTTAAGATCGCACACGAGCTACGAAAAAAAAGAAAAACAGAGTGGGAGTTGGATGTGCAAAAAGAGAGAGGGAGAGGAATCTGCATACAGTGTGCCAGGCGTTCCCACACTTCATTAAGTATTTACGAGACGACGACACGGGATCAATTTTTCATCGTCTTCGAGAGAAAAGGATGGGAGGTTGATGGAGGTGGAGGCTCGGCGTGTGCGCTGACCAACTCTTTCTGCTTCGTAGGCAGAATAATTTGTCAAGGCACGAAGGGTGGCCGTCGGCAAGCTGGCGGCGAATTAATGAGGGAGAATGCTCCGAGTGAGTGTACGCCTCAGAATGTACATATGTGTATGTGTACATATATATGTATGTATGCATGTATGTTTGTGAGACGGAGAAAGATATCGAGGACACGGAGAGACGTATATTGTCGCACAGAGCGATCTACAAAGATTTAGTGACGAGGCCGAGTCTCGGAGCCTGACACATCGCCAGCATCAATTAAACCGACGCGTTATCAATAGCGCACCGCGTTACCGCAACGAGACACGTTCGACGCGTTTAGCGCCCTCGTCCTCTCTCCACGCGATCAGATTTAAAGCCAAACGGGATTCTTTCGTTTCCCGATGCGTGTTTGTGTGCGTTTGTTTTTTTTACGGCTGTGTAAGTCGTTTTCGGACAACGATGTTGCGAATTGATGTTACACGGAATTGAAAAGGATTCTCACGTCCTCAAGCCTCGCTAAGAAAAATAGGTGACGTTTGTATTCCGAGTTGAAAGAATGTTGACAGTTGATGAATTTTTTGTCCCTGGTAATGAAAGGAAGACGCGATTCGTTACGCGATACGATACGTGGGGGCGCGAGAGCCCTAAAAAAAAGAAGATACCGTGATGTATGAGTCGTTGAAGCAACGATCACACGGACAGTCTCGCGTGCGGGCTTTTGGATCCGAACTGCTAAATCTTTCGATGTTCTTCTCGCTGGCTTATTCTTCTTCTCTTTGTTAAGGGCTCTTTGAGGATTTGTGCAAATCCTGACTGTCCCACGCTTGATCTTCGCGGATTCCAGTACTATAGGGACCACCTTGAAATCGTTGCTGAGGAGGGCAAAGGGAAAGCGACCAAAGCCTGGGGAGACATCTACTTTTGAGAGGATTGAAAACGAGATTTTGTTAAACATCCCAACGATCGTTTATCCACTTCATCGTGGAAATTGCCTCGGAAATCTTTTGACCATCATTCATTACAACAGTACCCATGGATACATTTTTCCATTTTTCTTACGCGCAACAGGTGGGTCGTTGTTTTTACGAATTTGTGATTTTTCACCAGTGCTTCATCCAAGTAGTAAAAAAATGGAGATTACTGTACTCGAAATTACAGCTTTTGTTTGACAGAAGCACAATCGGGCGATCAACATCATCGGATCGTTGAGGTAGAATGGAATAGTCAAGTTTCAAAATGACACTTATGCTTGCGAATCGCCGTTTTATCCTCATCCCCGTTAACTCGGCTTGTCAGTCGCGTCGGAGCTTACGTCATCAGTGTATTTCTGGAATACTGATGTTACACAACGAGAGGAGCCACTCCAATCTACTCCACAAGGGTTTCAGCATTCTTTCAGTTGAGATTCGTTGAGTACACATCGTCGTGTGTCAACGTATTAAGTCTCGAGAAATGCAACCATGAGATTGCACAAGAGGTGGGTGGAATCACGCGCCACAATTTCAGCGAGATTAAAGGGAGTAGAATAAAAAAGAAAAAAAAAAAACAAAAAGAAATGGAGGAAAAAGAATTAAGAGCTGGAAGAGCTGTTGATGCCGAGAGTACGGTGGATGCGAAAGAAGAAGCATGTTGCGCGAGCCTCCCGGGGCAATTGTGTCATACGTTCGGGGAATTAGAGCCAATGAAGACGTGCATCTGCTCCGAGCTCTTGTCATTTGAGATCATATTCTGTACGTATGTACCGAGTTATAATAAGAATAACGACAGCAGTGGATTCCGCTTCGTCGGTCTCCCATGTCAATCAGCGTTAGATCCGGACGGTACTTAGATAGGTGACCGCTGAAGAGTTTATTTACCTCGTGCTTCGACTCCTGACCGGCATGTTATTTAATTTCTTGAAAACTTGAAAAAATGTAGCCATCTGTGCTATAAAGGCTTTCCCATGGTTTTTCCGTGTCTTTGTGCTAATATGGTAGAGTAATGCAAAGGTTTAAAAAATGATCCATTTGTTATTTCAAGTCTTTAGTACGATCTAGTGGGTTTCAGCCCTAATTTTAAGGGTACAGACTGAACCGTTCGTGATTATAAGTCTCCAACATGATTCAACCCTGATTCCAAGTCCTTAACATAATCCATTCTTTATTCCAAGTCCGCACTGTGATCTGCTCCCAAACCCAAGGCATCAACACGATCCAAACGTAATTCCCTCCTGACGCCACGTCTTCAACGCGACCGAACATGATCTATTTCTAATACAAAGGCCTCTTAACAATCGTGCCTGATGCATTGCTAATGCCAAGTCTGCAAGATCGACTTCTAACCCTAAAGCATCCACTCAGTTAATGTTTTCCTGATACCAATCCCTTACCACGATGCTCGGTTTTCTTATACCAAATCTTTACCATAATCCAACCCTTTCCTAATGCCAAGTCTTCAACGCGATCGAACTTTTTTTTAAATACTAATTCCTCAAATCAATTCCTCAATATCACCACGATGATTCTTCCTTCTGGTTCCTTCAGCATTCCGCAATCCCAGAAATTCTGGCTGATCTTCATCCGAATAATACGATCCTTTTTCACCTCGAAGGCTTTCTTTCATCAAGAAACCGCGGAGTTCGAAAGTGCAACGTACAATCCTCGGTAAGCTGGGGAAGCAAGTTTAGTGAGCGAAGCAGCCGAGAGAGGATCGAGTATGGCAAATAACAAGGGGAATATAAGTGACCAAAGGGATTATATGGCTGATAGTCGATAAAACGGCTGCTGCTGTTGCACACGTGCACACCGTGAACACAGCACGCGTGTACAGTTTCGCCGATAAAGTTCTCTCCTACCCGAGACGATGAGAAGGAAAGAGAAAGAGATGGGTGATGAAGAAGAAAATGAAAAAAAAGAAGATTCTCCCCCAACGACGTGGCGAACACGATGCGCTCTTCATATGTCCCTGAGCACAATAAGATTCCGGGTGTGCTCTCCTCGTGGACCAATGTTTCTGTCGTTTTAACGTGTACGTAAACCTCATACCAATACCCCGTCTCTCCTCTCATCCGATAAAGCCAAACATACGCGCACGGACACTAAAGTTCACAAAACAAAAACAAAGGGAGAGAGAGCTAGTGTGGCTATCGCGAGCTTCGAAACAATGTGCTCTTGTTTCATCGTGCAGACTCCGCGTTGTTTTATTTCTCTTTGTTTGTTTGTTTTTTTTTTTTTTGCTTTTTCATCGCTCGTTCTTTCTCTCCCGTCGATAGTCTTCGCGACGACTCGGTAGATTATTTTCTCTCTTCGGTTACGTATACAGTCACATCCGGTCGAGTGTAACTCATGGGTCATCGCGTCACGAAGAATCATTGCTGCATGTCTTTCAGTCCTTGAGGTGATGTGACACGCACATGGAAAAGACGACAGTGGTGACCATTTTGAATCAGTATTCGCACGGTTATTATCATGGTAAACTCTGCTTGGAATTGGCTAAGTCGGGGTAATAAAATTGAACCCCGACGACAAAAATGGCAATTAAATTAGCTACGTATCTGACTAATTTGTATAAACGTAGGACGAGGTTTTTTCAAGCGAATTAGATACGGTGGCTCATTGTAAGTTGACCAGTTTGGTTACTACGTAACAAAATGCAGAAATAGTCGAAGGAATGCTAAATGCACGTTTGATCGATTCACTATGGCATATCGGAAGTTGAAACGACGCATGAAATGGATAGCTGCAATTTCTGGCAATAAAATTAAACATTAGTGGCGTGGATTTTAATTTTTATACTTTATATTGTATGGTCATTTAGATGTGCAGATACGACGAAAAAAAATATATACACATACACGAAGAAAGGTGATTACAAGGACGTCCGAGTTTCCTCACAGCGACCAATTGTTTTGGTACGAACCATTGTGCAAACCCCAACGATTTTGAAATCACACATTGAGAAATACAAGTCTACGATGAATCCGAAGATAGCTGCAAAGACCCTCTTGGCTTAAAAAGAGTCCTGATTCCGAAAATAGTTGATTGATTTGAAAAAGCATCGAGGACCGTCCTAAAAGCAACCAAAGTTGCGGTGATAGACAATATTACGTGAATGTGGCAGGTTCGAAGTATCCTTTCACCTTGTACATGTAGGGAAGCGAGTTAGTGCGGAGGGTACCCACTGGTTATGGAAGGAATAGAGAGGAAGCAGTCGACCGGTCTCCAGCGTTGTGGGTACCGGTCGAAAGGTCAGCCAAGGTCAGCGAACGGTCTTGCTGAGAAGTGGCGTCTCAAGCAGCTATTCTCTCTCTCTCTCTCTCTCTCGAGGTAATGTGAAACACCCTACCTAGACTTATTTCCCCTCTCTACCTCCAAGCCACCAAGCATTTGTAAGACCATTCTTTCGGAACTATGCTTCGGAGATGCCACGGACGGGAGAAATTGTACGATTCAAATGGGTGATGAAAGGTCGCGCTGGGATAGCATTTTTCTACATAAATGTCAAGCATCTACGAGACAAGACATAAAAACGGATGAGGCTTTTGTTGTTTTTTTTTTTTGGTCGGAAACTGCCATTTGCTGTAGGGTGATGGCCATACGTATTTCAGAAGTTCTTCTTCAATGTTACGATTCGTTGTTCCCTCTAACATGAATCAAGACAACAGGACGCCATTTCATTGGGGTTTAAGCTACGAAGAGAATTCGACCTTGTACAGTAGACAAGAGTTATTTTGGAAGTTTTTTCGCGATGACTTGTCCAATATTAGGGTCTTCATGAAAGGACGTATCGGACGTCACTGGAGTCTTCTCCAGGTGGCGGATTATTTGGAACGTGACCAGACGGATCAGACGGATCCAATCAGCCAGATCGTAAAGTTCGCGGAACCCTAATAAGGAATTGAACCCCGACTGGCCTGTAACTAAGGGTACGGTAGTTGCCATTGCGGATTGACCTGATCGTGAAGCTTAGGAATGTATACTTTTTAGGAATCGTGAGGTTAGACAGTCCGGTAAGAATTGAAAACGAGTATGCACGCTCGTTTGACCATTCGATGCAACCGTGGCAGAACACATTGCCAATAAACGTGCCGTCATTCGATCACAGAACTAACAACCGTATTATTGTATCGAAGCCGAAGCCGAGAGGGATCGTGCGAAATGTAGTATATAACCCCGAAACAACTGCAGGAAACATAAACGCAGGGTGTGTTTTTTTTCAGCCATTCGTCGGTCGTTTTCACATACCGTGCCGCTATCGTAAAAACTTTATTGGTCATTTAATTGGCCATAGCGGGCATAGGGTGGACGCCAGGACACCTCCGGGTTGTCTACCTACCAAGCCCAACCTCGTTTGCATGCTAGTTGCGCAAGGACAACCGACGCCAGGATTTGTGCAGTTGAAAAGCATGGAATCCGGCTTGGATATGCGACCAGGTAATTGGAATCGGCGCACATGGGCACACACCGTTGTTCCCATTGCAGTTGGCAAGGCAAGAGAGGTGGGGACAGGAAGAAAGGGGGAGCCTCGTTTTGTGCCGGAGCCCGCCAACTTTTATACTTTTTTCGCGTGTTCCGCACCACGTCTTCGCGTATGTGTGTACCTGCGTGGTTGCGTGATTCCATAAAGGCATGGATGTGTACTTGAAGGAAGGCGTGCCGGTAACGCAGGCGGGGCCTTTACTCGCTGAAAAGACCGCCTGCCGCGAACGCCCCTGCGAGAAGAGACTTTTCTTGCGGCACACACGACACGCGTCGTACTTGCTTCACTGGTGCAACGAGTGCGAGTCTCTCACTCTTCTCTACCTCTTCTTTTTTCTTACTCATCTTATTCTACCTCCTCCTCATCTTCATCGCTCCTTTTCTTCTCCTTACTCTTATTCTTTACGGTGAAGAATTGAGATCGCGTGTGTGGCACACGTACGGCATACCTGGGGCGTGCAATCATTGCAACCGGCAGGTACCGAGATATCTGTATTTCCCGGATGTGCGCGCGAGGCACGACTATCAGACAACATCCACCTCCGAGGCACTGCTGCGCATCGAAGATCTTTATACGTAAGGGTTACATCAGGAATTCCCGTCACTTGGGAACATAGGAGGAAACGGATAGAAACCGTCACCAATCAGCTGTTTCTATCGACTGAACTAAGCTCATGTAGAAATTCCAGTGCCGAACCGTTTATGGACAATCGGCCAAGACTTAACCTCAGTGGGTATCAAGCTTCGATATTCTAGACTGGACTAAACGTTAGGACGTTGATGGTACAGAAAAGATCCAACTGTTGTTTGAAGGTTTAGATACCCAATATTACGCGTGAACGCGAATAGTCGTTTCAACGTTGGGCTACCAATATTGGCGTTAAAACGACCGTGCTGCCAATCCTCATCTGATCCTCTTTACGAAGACCGTATCCAGCATTATGCCATTGTAGTACCGGTTACCGGTTCAGAATCGTTTTTTGACGTAGATTCACATTTCATCAGCCATTCCAGAGTAGATATGAGTTTTGGCTAACCGAATAAGTCAATTTGATGCAAACTATTTAATTGACTCAAAAAAGATGGAGGCAGGTGATACATTCACTTATTAGTCACTTTATTAGCTATTGAAGAGCAGAGATGAGTTGTGGCCTACCGATGTGGTAAGCTTGAACCAGACTGGATCAATCGATTTTTATGGTGCTTCGTAGAAATCTTTTGAAGGCTCTGTAGAATTCTCGTTACCGGAGCCTGAAATTGAAAAGTTAAGCACTCGAGACTGGATGCAGCAAGGTTATGGAAACCGTTGGCCTCTGGGTTCAGTACCCCCATATGTTATATCGGAGCTCTCGGAGCCAACGGGTTTTTTTCATTTTCGAACGCGCAACCTATGAATTAAGCGTGATGGATCGCCCAAACAATATAAACATGGTAGTTAAGGGCGTGCATTCAACTTTGGAATGGACCTCAGTTGATTTTATGGGTTCATAGATAGTCTATGTGGTCGACTGGTTGCTCGGCAGCTTGGGAGAGTCAATTTGTACGTGTACATTTGGGAAAAAAAGTAAACCTGCGTTAAATCGAGATTTTGAGGGGGACGTTTGATGAAGAAGTCTACAGGAAGATTGAAGATTTTGCCATATAAAAAAACGTATCCGTTTCGCAGACCACAAGCTGCGTATGTCGCTTCGGGTCAGTGGCCAGCATCTGCAGCTTTGATCCAACAAAGATAGTACCGATGCTCGTAGCCACAATCGGCTACGGAAACTCAGAATGTTCCGGTCTATTCTCCCCCTGCAATACGATCAACCCTTGCGCACAGCCCCAACCGTCCAAACTGATTCATGGTTCGGATTTGTATTGACTGACTCCAATGGAGGCGGCCAAGTACTCAAAAACGATCAAGCTCATTCTGATCCCACTCCATACCAAGGCAGAATTTCAAATCATCATCCCAACCACACTTCCCCTTGTTCTTCGTATACTGAGTTCCAGAAGTGTTCATCCTGAACATCGGATGGTTTACGGAGGAATTTCGAAGCCCATATAATGAGCTAATTTTCACCACAGGTCCGAGCGACTCGTGTAGGATTTGTGTGTTTCGCGTGGGTATTGCGTTAAGCGTGTTAACGATACTGCGCAGAGAGGATTTATCGTCAATAAGGTGTATATAGTTAAGTAGTCGTGAAACCGCGGCCCGAATTCCTAACCTCTGCAGATTCGTGCAAGGGGGACTCTCGCAACCAGATATACATAACTCTCCTAAGTTGCTCCTGACTAACGTAGTATAGTAGTCGATGGGAGAGCTAGGAATCTTCTCGCGTGGAGTCTAGCTTACGATCATCACGAGGCCACAAACGCCCGAGCACGAACATCGAACCCTTCACATATCCTTACCTCCATGAATTGGTGTGTCCGAGTGTTTGTGTGGGCTAAGAATCGTGCAGCATCTCTGGCTGTGTAACTCACCGTGTCTGCATAAGTCTTGGTATCTTCGCTTCATCTTCTCTCCCGCTCTCGGCCCTGTTACTATATTCGTCTCGACGATGACTCGCGAGTCCTCATCATCGATTTCACATTTCAACGATGTGGTCCGACCCCTCTACCATTCCTGGGAGAAGAAAATACCGTCACCCCGAGACCTGATGGATTTCCTCGCGAAGAAATCCTAACCTCGATTATGTGGCTCCTACGCAATCGATAACTTTCGTGTAGTCGAGTATTCCAGCTGCCAGAGGAAGTATGCGAGTCGAAAATGAAATGCTGTTGGATCTAGCGTCGGTCTTCGAAAGGCATCGTTCGACTCTCTTTTCTCCGCTTTTTTTTTCTTTCGGTATGAATGACATTCACGAAAAATACAATCAATTTTCTAATTTCAACATGACGAATTTTTTAATTAATAAAATAGGGTCATGACCGGTGACTCTAATCATTGTGTTCTTATTAATCTTAAAGGTATCGTCTCCGAAATCTGTATTCCAATTTTATTAGTCAACTTAATCAATCTTGGAATTCAATAAGAGGCGATATGGAATTTTGTTGTTCTTTATTATTGTGTACTCACCTATCCTTAGATTCTAAACAATTTCAAATAAATTTTTATTGTCCTCCAGATAAATTTTTCCAATGTTGAAAAATTCTACCAATCTTCAACTAAGTTTATATACGGATCTTAGCGAAAATTCTTACTGATCTTACTGAAAAAATAGACTTTTGAAAAATCGATCTTTGAAAATTGTGTAAAACCACCAGAATCCAATAACGTATATATTCAAAAATCGTGATATTTCCAGTCGGCACGCTTTCCACGGAAGCGTTGGAAAAGCTATATTTTCGTAATTTCCGACAACGTAAATCCTAGGAAAACAGTACGACCGGAAGAGCATTTTTTCCACCTGGGCAGGGTTGAAATTTGTGATTCGTTGGGTCCATGATGATCGGAGCGTTCATCAAACAAGCGATGTTTGTTTGTTGATGTTTTTCTGTCACGCCAAAACGCAATGGGGTATTGGGGGACCGGAGTCATGCGACCGGCTGCTCGAGAGTTTAAAAGCTCCTCTCTCCTTCCTCTTTCTTTCTCTCTCCTAGCTCGTTTACACCCGATTTTTAAACCCCATAAATCTTGACCTCCATACAGTGGCGTGAGTACGGAGCGCAACAGGAGAGCAAACCAAAACTCCTGTGCGATGTACTGTACGATCACTTCAGAAGAGGGCGAGAGAGAAAGAGAGGGAGAGTGGGAAAGGAAGAGAGAACCCCACGAAAGGAGCCTGAGCACACAATCGATTCGGCAAAAAAAAAGAGAATACAAGAAGCGTACATTTCTCCGCCTCCAATTTGCCCACTTTTCGGTTGAGGTCCGGACCTCCATACATCTTTGGTGGTCGTGACCAAAGCCGAGGCCTGGGTAAATAAAAAGTACGTTGCTCGCTTGAATTCCGCATGCCTCCGGCACTAATTGTGGGTACCTCGATACATGTATATATACTTATATATATCTATATACACACACATATATACACACATCTACCCGGAGCGATAGTCCCCAGATTCGAACAAACTTCGTACCATCGCTTCTCCGAGCTCCCCGAGCAACAACTTTTCGAACGACACCCACCCCCTCCTTTACATCACGACAAAGTGTATAATCCAATTTAATAGATGATGAATTCGCTGGAAAGTAGCTGCTTTTACCTCCCAAGAAAGAACCTGCTCTCGTTACACGTGATACGGAGTTTAATTCCGCCAACAAGCTCGTGATCAAAAAGTCACCCTAATGAGTGAGAGAAATACTTATCGTGAAAATAATTATAATGCACATTTTTAAATTGGCACTATCGAAACGTGATTTTGCCTTTTTTTCGATGACTTGTGCAAATGCAGCAAATTGGGACCATTAAGTAGAAAATGGAGCGAAAAATTGATATAGAAAAATTAGGGAATTTGTTTATAAAAATTGTCACGCTGATCGAATACGTGTAGGTATTTATTGTGTTCTTTATTCCGCTATTGGGTTAGTTAGCAAATAATTTTGATTTTCAATGTTGTAATTGTGAGGAATTTTTTTACGAATTTCTCATTAAATAAATAAAGTTAATTTATTATCGTTCAAAAGATTTAACTTTCAACCTAAATTCGAGGCTAATTGAAGCTTAACAGTGTTCATGATGTTTACAGCGAAAACTCAAAATGGAGCACGAAAAAGGAACATTTTGCAATACTTTCTACTTTGTGCTTAAAGAGGGCATAAACGTGAAAGAAGTCCACAAAAGAGATTCTCAGCACTGTACAATGGAGCTTCCTCGACAGAACGCACTTGTAAAATAATAATTAGGACTTTATTCGGAAAATCGCTGGTAATAAATTCTACGGGGGAGTTCCGGGAATAACGGAATGTCCGTGTTCATTAAAATCGAATCAAATGCTTCGACGTTTACTGGTTCGTGTATGCTATGGTTCATGGGCAGGTTATATTTTTCAACGTAGTATCGTCCGTTCTAAAATCAGCCCATTTGTGATGAATTATTTGTTATAGATAAATATAGATACCGGTGGCCGAAAATGGAACAACCGGAAAGAAAATTTTCATGCCTCGTATCAAGCCCTATCTTAATAATCTCCAGTGTCAATTTTGTTTAATTGTCGAAAAAAGCACTTTGGTAGGAACTTTTTGGGTGAGGAGTTTCCTCGTGAATTATTCTGCTTGTGTTCTCTTCGCAACAATTGTTTAATCGTTAACGACTATTTCTAATATAATTTTTTTAAACGATAGATAATTTACGAATTTAGTAACAACGAAGATGCGTTAGATTTTTACGCCAACTTAAAACAACTAATTCGGCAGGATCGGTAAAGTTCATTCGATAAAAATCCATACTTATATTAGCATAAGCTAATGCTAACGTCAGATCTTGATGGACATTGGCCAATTAGAACAAATTAATAGTAAATACAAAAAGATTATAAGATTTATTGAACACGTGTTGATTGAAAACGATGGAATCACGTCTGATCACGACTGAGAGTCATTTCTCAATCCAAGCCAACCCAAGCATTCCCAAATTGAGTCCAAATTTTTTATCACTTAAAATCTTTAATTTATCGCTCCCAATGTTTTCAAAAACCTTCGAATACCCGAGTACGCACCCGAAAGCAAAAAATGATCAAGGCAAAATTGATAACCACAATAAAATCGCATTTTCTCGAAAACTAGAAAGTTCAAACGATACACCGGATTTATTCGTACAGTTATTGATTGAACGTTTCTGGACCTTCCCTCCAGACTCTTTCAAACCCACGTAAATCCGTTCCCCTAAAAAAGACCCCCAAAAAGGCGATCACTTTTATTCCAATGGAAGAATCATCCCCGAAATAGCCGAACGGCTGACATTGAATATCAAATAGATATAACGGATTGAAAGTATCCCTTCTTCACGTACATTCAACGGTATAATCGTGTGGATGTTTGTGCGCGGAGCTCACGGCGTGCTATTCAAACGAATGGAGCCGCTCGAATGGGATACGTGATTGGCTTGCATGCAAATGCATTTGGTTCGTTCGGGATTACGTTTAGGTTTTGTTTTCGAAATGTAACTCGCGCAAGGGGGGCAAAAGATGAGAAAGCGTAGCTGAGAGCGTTGTGGTGTTACGATCCCCCCCTGTCTGACCATCCCCGCTGCATGGTCTCTTCCATTTATACGCTCCGATATGAGCCAAGTACACATCAGATGAAGCCTACAAGAGCGCGAGACCCGACCAACCGTGGGTAAATCGGGTCGTTTGCCGATTTGCCCAAACATCATTATCCAATTTGGCCAATGGTGGGCAAATTTCTCTTTCTCTCTCTCTCTCTCTCTCCCCCTCGTACTCTCTCGTGAGGTATTGCTCGAACGAATTGTAAATAATTCATGCTGCATAATCAGGTGAAATCTATCAGATAGATCAAGCATTCGTAAACGATCCATGAGAGAATTTTAAACGTTGGATAAATATACAGGGATTGATGGAGGGAAAGAGTAACAAGGGTATTCGAAGGGGGTGAAAAGCAGCCCTCGATTAAATTTATCCAAGACCAATCCCCGAGCTGCCAATTCGTTTTCTCCATTTCGAGATCCAACGTATTTTCAAAAAACGTCTGGAGGATCTTCATCCATCTTCGATTCGCGAACCTTCCTGGATCTTTGGAAAGGGCAGACGGGAGAGGGGGGAGTGGGAGAGCGTAGATTACTCGGTATAAATACGTAATGAAGATGTTAGGAGTGGGCCAGGAAAGATGTATATACATCATTGGTCGAACGTACTCGCTTCGTGGATGTGTAACGTCGCAGAGATTATCAGTGCTCATGTGAATATGAGACCCGCTGAAACCTCCGGCCGGATGAGAAAAGAGGCGCGTTATGTTCGCAAAGCGAACCAGACACAGGAACATTCCGTCAATCTCTCACGGAACATTGCTCCAAATTATAGGGTTCGAAAAGTCTTCGCTTCGCGATATCATGAGCGTGCGTGAAGGGGAGGGCGTCGGAGGGGGAGGCTCTGTTGCTTTTGAAGACACGTAAGTTTGAGGACCGTCTTTGTATTTGCTTGGTCTACAATCGGTTCAAGGTCTTGCCGGAATTAAGAATTCGTTTAAACAGAATTGAGGACGCTGGTGAAGAGAGATGAACCAATAGACAACGTTTCATAAATATAATTCTATGCCTTATTCAGGCATGACCTGGAGCTGACGTCTGAAAGGAAATCCATATGACTATCGGTCTGAATCACTTAGGTACATTTTCATTAAAACTTTTTTCGGTCTTCCATTAAAAAAATAAGTGGAATTTTTTTCCTCTTTTGTGTAGATACTATCTATTAAGAGTTTTTTTCCACCATCTAGCCTTCAGTGACTTATATTTTCTAGTTTTTTCAAATTCATGCCCAATTTGAGATAAATCATTTGGATTGTGATGAAATTCGAAAAAAATAAATATTGATAAATAAATAATAGGTTTAACGTCTAACACAATCACTTTTTATTATTTTCTCAGACATCCATCTTATCCTAGATTGAGATCAATTTTTTTTTAAATTTCATTCTCATACAACATAATTATTCGTCACTGGTATCAAATTGAAAAGGAGTAAAGAGTTTTTCGTTCGTGTTCAGTCTATCGTCAATCTATCGACTAACCCTGCACTTACAAAAGCCTAAATAAAATAAAACAAAGAAAAAATACGTGCACGGAAGATGAAAAATGCGAACCTAACTATTAGTAAACATAGATGAACAAGACAATAGCTTGAATAAAACGAAACCAAAAAACACATTTACCAAATGGGAAAAAAAATTTTTTTTTTTATTAAACAAAACAAAAACTGAAGATACATGCATGGGACGATTCGAATGTCAATCGATACGAGATATCTGAATTTTCCTTTCCAATTTCAATTTTTCACCCTCCATTAACGTATAACTGGACAATTTTCGGTGATTCGAATATCCGCCCGCACTTGAATGAATTTTTCAAGAATCCGGTTCGTCGAACGAACCTCCCTCGAAAAAAAGGGCAAAAATCGAGTACCCCTCTCCGTCACCGTCTTTTTCTCTTCGTCTCGCTCTCTCCCGGTCAGTTGGAAAGCCAGGTTAGCCGGGGACTGATTGCGAGGCCCCCGTATATAATGACTGGCCATCAAAATGTCATTACAGGTGAGGTGGAGCGTTTGTATGTACGAGCGCCGGGCCCCAAACTACGCTCGGCCCCTTCCGACGAATTCCACATGAGCATTCGCGTATACCTTACACACGAACACACCGATGATTTAGCGTAATTTAGTCCTGCATTAGCAGCCTCCAATTACTTTGCTCTTATCGCAGAAACCAATCCTAATTGCGATCTTCGTTCACCAAAGTCGCCTCGCACTGCGAAAGCCTTCTTGACCACCATAGCGCGCCATTGTCATTCGAGGATCCCAGATGAAGAACAATGCAGCAATAATCGAACCGGCGACGTTTTTTTTTTATTATGTTTTTACCCTGCGATTCGTACGATCCTCTTAACGAATGAAATTTATCTTCGTGGATGCAATTTTCTCCACGATATAACGGTTCGGTTATATTGTTTGAAATTCATAAAAAAAGCTTGACGAATAAATTATGTACTTTACGAAAAAAAAATCCTTCTTTTTTATTCCAGATCGACTGGGTGGTGGAAGTTAAGTAAACGTCACGTTTAAATGTTTTTCACAAGTTTGTTTTTTATATCTCTCTTTAATCATATTTTTCATTGAATCCGGTATACAAGCTTGCTAATGCATTTACGAATAAATTTTCAAACGATGTACCAATGTCTACTTGATTTTTTTCTAAATGTATACAATAACAAAAATAAGAAAAAATATTCTAGAAAGTTTTTTTTCCATTTTTCCAGTCTAATGTTGCATTTTCGACAAAAACTCGGGCATATTCGTAATCAGCGGAAAATTTCCGATCAAATACACCCTTTTAATCCTTCAAAAACGGAAAAAAAATGTTTTCGACCTCCCAGGCCACTTGTCCGGAATCTCAAAAATCACGATACTTCAAAAGGTCGTAGGATGACCTTCTCGTAGGCTATGAGGATTCATTGGAGGAGTTTGGAAAAGGTTTTTGCCTGACTTAAATAATGGCGTTGGATTCGTATCGATATCTCTCATAGTTTTCCCGGAAAGTCCACTCGAAAAATGGCAAAAAAAGAGGCAAAGGGGTATGTATGGAAAAATTTGCAAAAATCGATGGTCCGACTTTAAAATT
>JAPYZI010001807.1:0-36024 GCA_030523105.1 Ophioninae sp. A BG-2022a | reverse complement strand
AGCGAACAAACTGGAGGAACTTTACTCAATTTCTCCAAGACAATTACACTGAGCCTCTACCGCACGATAGAAATCTAACCATTAACGAGATTAATGAGATTATTATTAAAATCGAAGATTTAATTGTAGAAGCCATTAATGCAGTCGTCCCAAGGATTCAACCAAATGCTAAGCCAGGCTGTTTAAAATATGTAAGCAATAATATTAGAAAATTGCAGTCGAATAAGTCAACCTTGATTAATTACCGATTTAAAAGTAACAACCTCGATCCTCACATGAAAAGTCACATCAGTTCATTAGTAAAATCAATTAACCGGATGCTAACAAAGCTATTTAGAAACAAAAAACAAAACGTCGAGCGGTCTGGATGGAATTCCTATGATAGCACTAAAGCATCTAACTCCCGATATTATCAACGATTATACCATCATCTTCAACAATTGTTTCACTCACTCATATTACCCGATCAGATGAAAGAAAGCCAAAGTAATACCGATAAAAAAGAAGGGCAAAGATCCGGCGGAACCAGCGAGCTATAGACCCATCAGCCTCACAATCAATATCAGCAAGATCTTCGAGAAACTTATCAAAATCCAACTGATCGCGCATTCGGATGCAAACGGCATAATCCTAAATAACCAGTTTGGGTTCAGAGCAAGACATTCCACTGTACATGCAATTCATAAATTCTCCTCAGATATCAACAGGTATCTTTTCAACGGCAAATTAGTTGGGACAGTGCTGATAGACCTTGAAAAGGCCTTCGATTCCGTTTGGTTGAACGGATTGATACAGCTAATGCAGATATTAGACTTCCCTCGTACCCTGCTACTACTCATGAGCGACATGATCCACGGTAAATCGTTCATCACCTGGGATGGAATCAACCAATCATCGCTGGAATTCCAAATACCGGAAGGTCTTCAACAAGGAACTGTCACCTCCCCCATACTCTTCCATATCTACAACAGCAGAGTATTAAATCTATTCAACCTAAACACGGGGAACAACACCCACTCTGGTGCATATGCGGACGATATGGTGGTGTTTGTCGCTGACAACAGAATTCCAACCATACAGGGCAAATTAAACACAATAGTAAACCAAATTTACAGTTATTACAAAGAATGGAACCTCAAGATTAATCCACTTAAAAGTGAAACGATACTATTCAGAAAAACCGTGAATGAAATTTCTCCACGAACAGTACCCGATATTAAAAATTTCCGGATCACGATAGAGGATCTAGATACTGGAGAAGCCACTCAAATTTTTAATAAAGACTTACTCAAGTATCTCGGTGTTCACTTCGACTACCTGTTCAGATTGAACAAACACCACTCCATTCAGCTGGAGAAGGCTAAGAAAGCATGGAGGACAAATGCTAGAATCCTCCATAACAGAAACATTGAAACGAAAGCAGAAATTATATGTTATCAACTCCTCATCCGACCAATAATGGCGTATGCAGCCCCCATCTGGTGGAACTTAGGACCGTCTGTGATGGAAAAATATAGAAAATTTGAGAGATCGTGTCTGAAATCCCGCATCGGAATTCACCGCACACGTGAGTCAAATTATACAAGAAGGCTTAACAACGAAAGGATATACGACGCAGCAGATATCCCCCGCTTCGACCCATTTTGCCTTATGTTGGTTAGAAACTATTTTAGCAGCGTATACCAAATCCACAATGATATCCTCAATGGATTGATAATAGACAATGAAGCCTCCATAGCCAGGATGGCAAGAAGTAACTACAGCCCCCCAGAACTGTTTACAAGTTTAGATAGAGTGGGATGCATACAAGATGAAAACAATATCCCGATAATCTACCACATCCCCAGACACGGTGCAAGAAAAGCAATCCACATCAGTCCGGATAACATGCCGAGACGGTTATGGGTGTATTCGATGGTCCTACGCAAAAGAGATAGGGAGAGTCTCTACAGGCTCTTGGGTAGATACTGGTGGCTCCAGGATGAAGCCAAACACATGGATGAACCGCGAAGAGCCAGAATAGAAGAGCAGTCCTCCGCATAAAGGGGTAACAGTGTGTCTCGGGACAGTTAAGTGCACCTCGACGTGCATACCGCCATCGAAAACGCACAAATAGAAAAACGGTGAACTGAAAGTGCGACGCGCTTGTGAGTCGGGGGACGCTTCCCCGACGCACATCCCGCAATTCGTAAGATGAACAAAAAACGACATGCGGATAACTCCCTAATCTAACCAGGGCTAGGCCAAGATCGTCCTCCAGTAACCTGAGCCAAAACAATGAAATCGCGCGCAGACCCAACGGCGTTCACAAAGCCGAAGCGAATGAGCAGGGCATTTGCGGTCGATAAACCAGGGACCTCCACTTCCAACCGGTATGAGACGCTCTCGGATGATATGGATTTAGCGGACGGGGACATTGAACCCCATTCCAACACTCAGGTACGAGCCTCGACCGCCCACAGAACGCATGCGTCTAGCAGTGGCAACGAGAATTCTCATAGGGGCCCAAAATCAATCGTGAAACTCTAACCTATTCACGTATATAATGTCAAAACGCGAAACATAATAAAAATGATTACCGATGCCAATATTGCCGAAGACGACTTCTGGATAAAACAAAATAATACCGAGTACGTGCGGGGTCATGCCACCGCGTATGGAGACTTTCCATGCAACACAAAAAGTATTAGCTGAGAACGCGCAACAATTTTACTCCTTTACGCCCAGAGGAGAAAAAAATAAGTCCCTCGTTTTAAAAGGCATCGGGGCCGAATACAGCGAGGAATAAGTAAAGCATTCCTTCTCCAGAAAAAATCTGCCAAACCTCAAAGTAGTAGGGGTGACGAAGCTCAGCTACGACAGAACAGATACTAACTAATTCCATTTTATCGTACAATTAACACCAGATAGCAAGATGGCAGTGCTAACGAGACTAAAATTCATTCTGCACCAACCTGTGAGATGGGAGAGATTGCGGAAAAAGACGATCTTTCAATGCAAGAGATGCCAACGCATTGGTCACGCTAGCAAGAACTGCCACTTGCAATTCAGGTGCGTAAAATGCGGAAAGGATCATGGACCAGCAAGTACTGGAGGTGTGTGCGAAGTCAACTCGGTGGAGGACAAAGAAAAGGTACGATGCATAAACTGCGGGAATTTTTGCCACCCAGCCTCGTATCAAGGATGCCCATACCTTTCAACGGCCCAGGCGATAAAGAGAACGGCCAATAGCCTGAGAAAAGCTCTGAAATCAGAGAAATTAAGTAGAGTTGACCGATTTCTCATACCTGAGGTATCTTACGCAGCATCTGCGACCAATTACAACGATAACTTCCCCCGCTCTCGAGACGAAGAGAGCTCAGGGTTGCTGGTGTAGCAGGAACGCACAGCAATCATAATGCAGCCATCCCTCACGAACTTCCCCGTATGAGACAAGGCGCGAACTTCGCTTTCGACGGCAACAACAACAACAACTGCAAATGCTCGGCACCCATCTCTCTGAAATAGACAAAAAAATAACAGATAACTCAAGGAAAATAGAGTTCTTACTAGCTCAATATAACTATTAATGGCGAACTCTGCAAGGAATCTTAACACGATCAGATTGTGTGCCGTAAATGTCAACTCAATAGCTACAAACAAACGTCGCTTGGATCTCGAGAATTGTATTCGCGAGAACCAAATCGATGTAGCCCTAATATCAGAAACAAAGCTGAATAACAAACACAAGTCTTCCTTCCAAAATTACTCGATCCTCAGGACTGACAGACCAAACAACAGAAATGGCGGGGAGACAGCAATAGTAATAAGCAAAAGAATCAGTTGTACCCCAATTAAACATCCAAATTCAACAGCAAATAAAATCATCGAATACACTGCGATCAAAATAAATGTAAACTCGAATAACAAACTTTTCGTTGTTATTCGAAAGTTTGCTGTTACTCGAAAGCAGCGCGTACGCCTCCTGCAATAACAAAAGAACATTCATCGCGGAACTGAATAAAATCTATCTGGATCACAACATAGGAAAAATAACAACTATTTTATCATTGCTGGAGATCTAAATGCGAGACACACGAGGTGGGGAGATCACAGCGGGAATGAAAGAGGTACTCTACTCCGCAACTGGGATGATTCAAATGGAATAGAGCTCAGAACGAACATATACAACCCAGAAAAACCCACCTATCCCAGATCTGGATCCTACCCGGATGACTGTCTCGTGGATTCATGCATAGACCTCAAACAACTGAGAAACAACAAGCTCGTCACGCTCCCCTGTGATAGTGATCATAACGCTATTTTCTTCGCTATTGACTGCAACGAGCTGTTCGTGGGACTCACAAGCCCGAAGGATCCGATTACCAAATGCAATTACAAACGAACCAACTGGAGAAACTTCACTCAACATCTTGAAGACTCTTACTCTTCACATATCCCACCAGATAAAAATCTATCTGTGGCCGAGATCGATGGAAATATCCTAAAAATTGAAAAAACAATATTAGAGACCATAGACACAATAGTACCCAAAATCAACACCGACATGAATATTGGTTGCATGAAATACATAAACAACAATATTAAAAAACTCCATCTCTCAAAAGCTTGCTTGTCTCAGAGCTATTTAAAAGTAATAACCCGAATTCACAGCTTGGATGGCATATCAAATACAGAATTAAGAAAATTAGTAACGCGCTGGTCAAGGAATTCCGGAAAACAGAAATCGCGTACTGGATAGCTAAAGCGAAAAGCATCGACTACAAAAACTCTGCCAACTTTTTTCCCAAAATCAATAGATTCTTCAGACATAAGGAGCCGCCGAAAATTGACACTCTCGCTATCAATAAAAATAATAACACGTTACTAACAGAAGAAATCTTGAACAGTACGGATCTCATCGGACAAGGAGATAAATATATATTCACCCACCAACCGACCAACCTCAACATCATTGGAAAATATTTTGAAACCATCAACTCGCCCAGATATACCAACCACGGAACGGGGACCAAACGTTTAGCCGACGCTACAGCTGAAGAGGTCAACAACGCACTCACTCAAATAAAAACATACAACACCACTCACATAATGTTCTCGAATGACAATCCAGCCCACCTCCCAGCAAGGGATCCTGAAAACCCCAAGTTTTTACATTCATTCGCTGAAATAGCTCTATTGCTCAAGAAGGCTAAAAACGAAACCTCAACTGAACTCGATAACGTCCCAATCATTGTTCTGAAACACCTACCACGCAGCATAATCATTGATTACACCATCATTTTTAACAACTACTTTAACCACTCTTATTACCCAGTGAGATGGAAGAAAGCAAAGGTCATTCCTATAAGGAAAAAAGATAAAGACCCGTCAGACCCAGCAAGCTATAGACCAATTAGCCTCACCATCAACATTAGTAAAATATTTGAAAAATTTAAATTTTACAACATACTGAACCAAATAATATTATCCCAGATAACCAGTTTGGATTTAAATCGAAACACGCAACCGTTCATGTCATCCACAAATTCTCATCGGACATTAACAGATATTTGTTAAAAGGAAAACTCGTTGGGGCAACTCTCATCGACTTAGAAAAGGCCTTCGATTCGGTCTGGATGAATGGACTAATCTACAAACTCGTAAAACTGAACTTTCCGCGATCAATCACACTTCTACTCTGTGATATGATTCACCAAAAATCATTTGTTACCTGGGACGATTACAACAACTCGACCATCTCGTTCAATATCAGAGAAGGCCTGCAGCATGGAACTGTTACCTCACCAATCCTATTTAATATTTACAATTCTGAAATACTCAATCTATTCAATCTAAATACCGGAAACAGCACACACTCAGGGGCTTACGCAGATGATATGTTGGTCTACGTTGCGGACACCAAAATAGAAATTATACAAGAAAAACTCAACACCATAGTTAACCAAATTTACGCATACTACAAAGACTGGTATTTAAAAATAAACCCACTCAAAAGTGAAACCATTTTATTCAGTAAAACCGTGAATGAGATCTCACCAAGAACAGTCCCACTCATCAGAACATTCCAAATTTCAATAGAAGACAGAGATTCTAGAACAGTAACAGCGATACCAAACAAAGATTTAGTTAAATATCTCGGAGTACACTTCGATTATTTACTAAGGCTAAACAAACACCATTCTATTCAACTGGAAAAGGCAAAAAAAGCGTATAGATCAAACCACAGAATCTTCTACAATAAAAGCATAGAGCCAAAAGCAAAAGTTATATGTTATCAACTTCTAATAAGACCAATAATAGCACATGCAGCCAATATGGTGGAATGTAGGACCGTCGGTGATGGAACATTATCGAAAATTTGAACGATCGTGCCTGAAAGCGTGTTTTGGCAAGTACCACACCCCGGTATCGGATTACACACAATGAATCATCCACAAAGAAAAATACGACGCTGCGGATGTTTCGAGATTTTATACCTTCTGTTTCATGCTAACAAGGACCTACTACAGCAGCGCATACCAAATTGACAGTGAGTTGATCAACGAGTTACGAGTACACGATGAACCTAGCATGATACGGATGCCAAGGAGCAACTACTACCCTCTAGATCTCTTCACAAACCTCGACAGAATGAGATGTATCCAAGACGAACATAACATCCCAATCATCTACCATCTACGAAGACATTGCCCAAAAAACGGTCTACACTGATATAGACAACATCCCAAAAAAACTTGGATATAGGTACTCGAAGGATTTATCTATGAGGGATCGCAAGAATCTTGACAGACTCAGCAGAAATTTCTGGTGGCTTCGCGGTGAGCAAAACACATGGACGAACTGAGAAGGAGAGCCAGACTCAAAACGCTACAACACAACAGCGACAGAGAGAGAGAGAGAGAGAGAGAGAGAGAGAGAGAGAGAGAGAGGCTAACAGAGCACGCCTTGGACTACGAGCCTTGGATGGGGGAAAAGAAAAAAGTTATCGTCAATCCCATAACATCGTAAATGTACATGTTGCTATATTGTAATTAGTTTTTACCTAAGAAATTTATTTTTTCCATAGCTATGTTTACATTGAAGGAACGATAAATTCCGATTTTCAAAAAAGTTCAGTAATAAGAAAGAATAATCGATAATTATAAAAAGAGTTAATTCGTACGATTCATCACTGGATGACAAACCAAATACTAAAGACATAGTAGCTTACATTCAATAATGTCGTTTACTACTCTATTATGTACAGTGATTCGACTGAAAATAAACAACCATTATAAAACCAACCAACAAAAAAATTGAGAATTTCACATCAGCTTCGGTTGTTGGAGAGAGCGCATCGCATTGCAGCATTCTAATCTTTAAGAATAATGATATGTGTGAATCCGCCAGTTTTGTGATATTGAAGTGAAGGTGATAAACACTTTCTTATAACAGATAAGTGGTCAGTTATCGATCTTCCTTTGTTTAACCCCTCAACCTACAATGACGGGCATAGCCCGCATACGGTGATCGGGCCAAACGTAAATATTACGAGCATAGCCCGCGTACGAATTACGAGCATAGCCCGCGTACGATTGCGATTGCCCGGATTAGCGCGTTACACAAGTCGTGCTAATGTCCCGAATGCTGCGCGAGCTTGTATACAATTTTGGCCTAACATCTTCGAATTAAAATCGTAGGTTAAGGGGTTAAGAAGATAGCCAATACACAATAGAGGCGTGCCTAGATCAACAGATCGGGGACACTCTCCGCCGATGCACAATTTTTACACCCTACAACATCAAGATTAACAAGCGATCTCTTGAAGATCATCCGAAGGAGATTATGTCCCAAGCGGCTCTCTGAAAAAAAGTCTGAGAGCTCGGCAGTTTGAATAGCACTACCAATGTGGAAAAAGTAGTAAGGTTTTACAAAAAGACAACTGCACCAAATCATTTTGAGGCCAGGTTTTGATCGCCGTCAATACACGCGGACGGCGACGCGTCGAATAAAGAAAACGAAAAGTAAAGAGAGTGCGCAGGCCGCGCGTCATTGATGGTAAAGCAGAAGTCATCTCTACCAACTGCTATGAGATGCTCACAGACGAAATAAGCCTCGCAGAGGGCGATTCCATTCAATTCCATCCGGGACAACCGGGCAGATCCTCAACCCCGGAAACGGGGCCTAAAACGGGTAGATTGGCGCCCTATGCCAACACTGTGAAACCAAAGATAAAACCGCCGCCGATCCATGTTTACACGGCAACCCCGCGACAAATCATAAAAATCCTTACAGAGGCGAAAATCTCAGAGGCCGATTGCTGGCTAAAACAAAAGACGGGAACTTCGTAAGAGTGAATTCATAGCGTTTTGAAGTCTACCATTCAATTAAAAACCTGCTGAACTACAACAAGATAGACTACGTTACTTTAACTCCCAGAGATGAAAAACAGAAGTATAATACTTCGTTCAAAAAGGGATAAGAGCGGACTACATCGAAGAGGACGTAAAATCCACCATTAACAACAAAAACCTACCAAATGTTAAAGTTGGGGAAGTAATGAAGCTCAACTTTGATAGGGACGATAGTAGCAGATTCCACTACATAGTTCGGCTCTCACCGAGCAGCGATTCAGCCAAGCTAACAAAACTGAAATTTCTACTTTACTAACCAATTAAGTGGGAAAGTATGAGAAAAAAACGGCTCACTAGTGCAAAAGATTCCAACGCGTTGGACACGCCAGTAAGAATTGTCATCTACAGTTTAGATGTGTAAAGTGTGGTAAAGACACCAGCCCCTAAAGAACGGAAGATCTTGTGTGAAGTGGATATCTCGGACTCCAAGAACTCCGTCGAATGTGGCAACTGCGGAGAAACCGGACACCCGGCATCGTACATGGGTTGCCCCTACGTATCGACTCCTCAAGATCTCAAAAGAAGAACTCGAGGGCTGAGACGAAAGCTGAGAACAGGAACGATACGAAAAATTGAGAGATACGTCGACCCAAACATCTCGTATTCTTCCCCCTGCACAAGAAGGCAACAAACAAGCTGATTTCTTTAACACAAATAATACACACACCCACAATATTAAAAATGAACACTCCACCAACAAAAGAGAATTCAACAGTTTCTCTCAAACGAATGCTCGACAACTGTAAAAACAATACATTGGATTTACAGAGTACACAGATATAAAAATAGGTTTCTTCTCAAATAACACCCTATACATCTCAACAAAATATATCAGGATCATAAACTGGCGGGACCGAACCAATATTTCATTATGGCTGGAGACCTAAAAGCCAGCCATGCAAAATGGTGCGACCACACGACGAACGAAAGAGGCGCTGTTCAACGCATGGGATGAAGGCTTAAGCATTTTAAACAGAACCCTTATATACTCCGCCGACAAACCGACTTACCTCTGCTGGGACTCATATCTCGATTACTGCCTCTCAGATGCACGCATCGAGCTTTTCGACTTAAGTAATAACAAATAATAACAAATGAAATCTTTTGCGGCTTTAAAACCCCTCCGCCGCCTATCGCGAGGTTTAACCATAAGCTAATAAATGGGAGAAATTTCGCACAGCAGCTTCAGGACAACTGTACCGACCATTTAGCATACGACGGAAGTCTAACAATTAACGAAATCAATGAACATATTGCCGACTTTTGGTCATAATTTGGAACGAATGCGCTCACCCCTACTTAGTGGCCCATGGCCTTTAGGTAGTGAATAATGTGTTATGTAAGCAAAAAGAAAATCGTCCGAAAATCTTTTGGATTGAAATGTGTATAAAAACTGGTCAGTTGATGACCGCCTTTTAAGCACGCCAATAATTTTAAATTTTGATTTTCATTACCCATTCAGCAATAGTCGGGGAGTAATAACGCTTAATCCTGTTTTAATGACAAGTTTTAATACTAATTATACATGAAAGATAAACAGGTTTTATGTTAAAAAAGTTAGTAACTGAATCGGCAACCTTTTGTTATTTTTTCATATTTTTAACATAAACAAAAATTTAGCAGAAATAGAGGATCTTTTCCTTGAAAAATTTCCCTGTGCTTTCCGTATAAATTGTACGAAATAAATGGTATTATCAAACGTCTCGGTCGGTAGGGCAGACGTTAATTGGGATTGGGAATATATCGCGTTTTCGAAGCGCATATATATCGCAAAGGAAAATCGTTAGTATGGGTGAATAAGTAAGTGATCCATATATAGAAGCACGCCTCCGCTCGTTCACTAACACGAGTGAATTTTTGTCATGGATATATACGCAGGACAGGGCGTCGGAGCACACTTTTTGTGCTTGCGCTCGTTCGATATCGTGAGAAAACTTGGTTCATTATCTTCTCTCGACGTTTCGTTAATTTTGTGTGTTTGAGAAGAAAAAAGAAAAGGAGAACGACAATGCCGGGACGTCCGCTTTGGCAGGTAACACGCAGTCACTTGTTTTTAAGAATAACGATTAATCGTTATCCTAATTAATGGTCGGATTTTCGGAAACTTTTGAATCACGGTGGGTCAGTCGTATTTACGCGCGTGCGACCACAGCTCAGTTTGACAGTTGAGCATGCGAGCAGTGTCGCGTGCAAAATTGCTATCACGTAGGCTCACGGGATGCTTTGTGATGTGCGCTCTTGCGTTCGGTGCATTCGGTGTATTTCAAATCCTCCAGCCATTCGTTCTCGTCGAATGTCTTTCGGCTTGAGCGCCCTTATTTTTTTGTCATTTTCGGGAACATGAATTTGGCCGAGAAGTCTCGAAGACTATTAACCATTTCGCACTATATGATGAATACACTCTAATGTCAATTTTTATTCCATTTGCAAAAGGAAACAGATAAGCTTTTAAACTTTGCTTAAGAACGGTGGGCCGCGAATAATAACGCAGATCGTAGTCAAATAAGTCGATGGGGCTGCGTGTCTTAAGCGAAGATACTTAAGATCAATAAAATTATCCAGCCATGAATGATGGATACATATTTTATAGACGCCTTTATTTTTATTTTACAACTTTTAATTTATTTGTGTTATTTTGCACTTCGAAAACTGTGAATTCCTTTTCATGTTCTTAAATGGAAGAACAGAATGTTCCCATTCGAGGTTAGAGTACGTCGGACGATAAAAAAAAAATCCACATTTCATAATAGAATATCGATTGTTTCTACGGGTCTTGTGCGAATATATGAAATTTTAATGTTAAATATTTTTATCGGCTATTTCATAAAGTTATTTAAACAAATAATTTATTTATTTTGTAACGGGTGGATGGTCGGACGGAGTGTGACTCCGGCAATCAATGAAGTTAAGCAGCGCTACACGCGGCTTTCACCAAGAGTGGTAACCGCTTAGCCATACTTTTGCCTCAATCAGTGAGCGGATGGAGATTTTTTTAAGACCTTCATACTTTGGTACTTGGAACAATAGTCTGTATGCCAAAGAATCCGGAGAATACAGGGCCGTCTATACCGATACGGGTTTCCCGCAGTTTCCCCGTACGCTCGACAAATGCTATGTCGGCTATGGTCGCAACTCGAGGGTTTAGGTTCAAATAAGTGGAAAACGCACAAAAGCAGAAGAAAAGGAAAGAAAGGAGGAAATGTAAAAACCCGCGATGTTGTACAGGGAATAAAGAGATAGTAATAAAAAATAGTCAATTTTGAGAAACAACATAATTAATAATGCATTACTTTTACAAATAATAAAATAATACATTTTGAACAACAAATCCATAATTAATTTTTTAAGTAATGAAATTTTCTTTGGTATGTACATTGATTCCTAGCCAAAAAACTAATTTTCTGAATTTGGTGACGACGTTTTGATAAGTTGGTTGGAGGTTATGAATCAACGTTACGTTCATTGATTGAAGATAATGAGAAATTTCGGTTTTTATATACATTTCGATTGAATATATATTTTTACAAATTGTGCTCAACTTTTATGCGGTGCGTCAAATTTTTTCCGATGGAATGGTTTTATTTGAGCCTCTTGTCATGCTATTTCTTTTTATAAATAAAATACGTATAACGCGAAAATTTTCGAAAAAAATTAACTGCCTTGTTACTAATTCGAGATGGTATTAACAGACGATTAAAAACATACGTATGTGAACCGTATTGAAAAAAAGTGCGTCCTCATACTGTAAAAAAAGAAAATGTATCATCGGTAGGTTCTGAAAGATTCCAGTCTATTTTAAATACGACTGACTCAGATTTCCATCGTTCGAAAGTGTTTTCACCAGATATTTCGTTATAACGATGGTACCTAATTCTGGAATAAGCTTCTCGACCGGGCTTAACGAGTCTCCTGCGAACAGCGCAACTGGGGTAATAACAGTGCACCCACGCACGTATGTATATTCGTGTGTGTGTCTCTGTGTATGAAAGTTATGAAGAGTGGATTCCGCGGATCGTTGATTAAACCGTTAAACCAAATATGCAATAAATGAAAATGAAATTAAGCGAACAAATAATAATTAAACTGTAGGGAAATTGAGTTTCGCTTAGAATATTATTTGAAAAAAGGGGAAACATGTTTTTATTTTTTATAACTTTGTTCCTTTATTTTTTAACTTCGTTCTTTGCAACGCGCATTTTATTAAAATCAGCTTTTAGTTGGACTTTTTTTTTCTACTTATTCGGGTTATTTTTATCAACCCTGTAACGAACAACTATAATTGTATCATCAAACCTTGACTACCCTTCAAACAACGGAATTCGAAAAATATTTAGAATCAAAATATTTTTTAAAAAAAGATAAAAATGATTATTTTCTTTTGAAGAATCGATATTTTTGAGAGTTTTATTGGTTTTTACTTGTTTAAAAATTCTTGTTTCATCAATAAAAAAAATCTGGGCTTTCCACGTTACGAAAGAAGAAAACCGCCCTTGTGATTTTCTAAATTAATGCAAGGCCGTGACCGGGTCCAGCGTTTTCGCGTGTGCCGAGACTCGGAGAGGAACTGTGATCCAGGAATAACTCTCGACGGCACACAAAATTGTGCCAAGGAGAGAAAAACATCGATTTAATTTTACTGACTGGGGCGAATTAACGTCACGGCAAACTTTCGTGTTTGTGGGCGATCTCCTCACACCTATATGACTCATTGAAAAAATAATTGAATTTTTTCGATTTCTAAAATAATTATAAAAATTAAGTTTCGATCGATTATTCCGGATATGTTGACGTATACATTTTTTACACGGAAACAAAATCCAACACGAGGAATCAGTTGTAGCAGTTCGCTACAGTGTTTTTTTCGTAGAGGATCTGCAGGAAGAAAAAGTCCTGTTTATCAGTACGTAAATCTACGAAGTGAGCAAAAAATAGAAGAAGTATTACCGCGCAGAAACATCACTATGTAGAATTTACTCTTGCCCAAAAATTCAGTTTATTTTATTTACGTGAATTGAGACAAATGAAAATTGTTGATGAAGTAAAGATCGTATGTTCTCATTTGGAAGAGCTACAATGAAAATTTCGTGCCAAGTGGACGAAGACAGCCCGAATTATGTGAACTTCAAAAAAAGGTGAACTACTGACGTTTTGCCTTTATTCGACTATGCCAAAATTATAAAGCATGGTTTCCAAGCTTATATCGTTCTTTTCGGTTTCTTTCCTGGCTGCAGTGGAAGTCCTTTCTAAGCATACACTGTAAAACCAAGGATACTGTTTTTATATATTTTAAGTCTATAAACCCGTACACACTTTTTATACGTTTTAACGTGTGTAAAAAGTATCACACGTTTGTTATTTGAACGCATCTATGCTTCTTTTCTTTATTCACGTAAAATATATAACGATTATCTTTCTAGAATGGAACGACGATTCACGAGCTTTGTTTGGCTAAATCAAACAAGCTTATGTGCTATACTATGCTATATTCATATTTTTCAGCCCCAATGTTTTAATTAATCGTGGTTGTTTTACTTAGTCACGTTTAAATAATTGAGTTTTACTTGACTACATTCACCGGTTATTTCAAGACCGCATTAGTTTCATCTTATGTCGTAAGTCGTATGATTTTCAAAGTTATATTCAACATTTCTTAATTCACGTACTTAAACCGTATTTATCTTTTCAGTGTTACAGTATCGACGTGTGTAAATAGATGTTTTTATTTGTTTTTTTTTTTACACGTTATATCCGTTCCCGAATAAGCTTCATAAAAAGTTAATAAAAATCGCAATGAACGTGTGTAAAAATCGAATATATCGAAATTGTAGTGTTCGTCAATTTTATCTGCGAAATTGTAGCAATCGTAGACAAATTTTCATCCTAACATATTCGTGACTTTAAAAATTATTTGAAGCTCGTATTAAACATTATAGCTGCTACGTCGTTTCGATAATTTTCCGTTGCCTATGCTGCTTTATTGCAGTATCAAAATAGAGGTATCTTTTCTCGGAAGTAAACAAAATTATTTGAACGGCATTTTTGTTAGTTAGTTTGTTTAACTTTGAACCGACGCAGAAGGTAGTCTCGTGCATTGTCAAGGCCGTGTCATTTGTTATAGGCGCTTATCTTCGTCCCAAAAAATATCTTCCAAAAATTGTCGAAAAATGCTACCGAACGTGAGGGCATTTTTTCGACAATTTTTGGAAGATATTTTTTGTCTAGTTTTTTAAAATGTAATACGTGTGATATTTATACATCATTTGAGTAAACAGTTTTTCTTTACTCGGATGTAACGCGTTTATACCATAGCGATCACAAATACAATCGTGCGATTTATTGTCGACAAGATCGCTCGGGAAAAGGGTGCAAGAAATGATAAGTGACAATTCAACAAAAAGAAAAAATGGGAGGGGAAAAGAAAGAAAGAACGTGGTAAGAAAAAAACTCTAACAAGGTATGGGCCCCGGAAATACAAGAGAGCTGATAAGAAATATAGGAAACGGTTATTGAAATGAAAACAAAGTCCGAATTTCATGACAATTAGAGCGAGATTTATCGCTCAAGCGTGTTGCACCTAGTACAAAGTATGAAGGCAAACACACTTAAATAAAGATAAGAAACCGTGTGCGTGGGATAAAATATGGCAATACCGGAAAACAGGTGCGCAGGTGCCAAACGCAAAATATGTCAAAAGGAATAAAATATTAAAAACTCACCTGCGAGTGTATAAAAATAAAATCAAAAGTAAATAAAAAGGTTAAGAATAAGTTAGAATAACGGTTCCGGGACATTAAGGGCTTACCTTTCGTCAATTGAAATTGCAAATTTCAAATTAGCGACTCTAAAGAAAAACCTACTTGAATTAATTACTCCAAAATTCAAAACTCATCTACAGCAAGCTGCTTAATTAATTTTTTGCTTTTCTGTACCAATCGAAAGTTGGTATAAAAAAAATTCTTCGTGTAACTGAATTTTTATTTAATACATCAATCAGACAATTCTTTCGGGACGGGATTCTCTGCTAAGTAGCTCAAATACACATAAGAGTATAGGAAATTTTTTATTCACGCAATTTGACAAAAAAACAAGTTCGATTTGTTTCTGGTAAATTTTTCCAAAATGTGTGTGTGTGTCTGTATGGCTGGGTGTTCGTGCGCGCGCGCGCGCGTTGTTACCATCAATTCATTGCTGTTTTCAAAAATAAAATAAAACGAAATAAATTAATTAATTTTCATAAATTATAAATAGTTAAACGAAAATTATGGATTTTTGTTTGTGTTGTATATACATGGATGGTAATCATAATGTACGTATACGTCGACATGTGTAAATGTATAAATTTATGTATATATATATATACACATGGATGCACGCGCGCGCGTGTGTGTGTATAATAATGTACATGTTCACATGTGTCGTGTGTTTCCGAAGCCGCCGTGTCCGGATTGACTGGCGCCCTTGTTATAGCCCATTTGCAGATTTAGGTGACCCTCGCTCGCTCGCAGTTGATCTTCCGTGAACGATCTTTCGTTCTTGTCTGCCATTTTGGGTCCCAAAGTTGGCCCGTTGTACTCTGGATGTTTTTGCGTCTGTAACGGACAATTGTATCCCCAAAGTAAAATAAGTGACTTTGCAATGAATTGCTAAGATAGAAAATTAAAAAAAAAATTTTTGACGTTCAATAAACACGATTAGGCATTAACGGTTGCTACGTAGAGAACGGTGACATTTTTATTTTTATACACATTGTATAATAATATCAATGAAGCTCATTTTGATTAATTTTACAAATATTTCTATAACCGAACCACTATGAACTGTTTTGTCGTTGCAACGAAAGAAAAAAAGGTACTCACGATTCTTCCAAGGGCGTACAGGCATAGAGTGACCTGAGGAACATTGCGCCTCTCGAAAAGATCAGCCGTTTGGAATATTTCCTCCTGTGGCACTCCGTAATTCTTTATGGCTGCTTGGAATCTGGAAATTCGAGAAGTTTTCTTACAGCGTTTGAGAAATTTTTAATGCACATTTCTAAAGGTACTTATCGTCTTCTTAAATAGAAATATACAGTGCCTAGAGTAGAGTGGCCACCCGTTATTGGAAATATTTTCGGGGCTATACCTATTCGTATCTTTAAGTACGTTTTTTAAAACCTTCGCCAGCCCTCGTTGAAAATAACAAATATAGCGCGTTTATGCGAAACTAGTGTACGCAATAAAAAAACATTTTGAAAATTCTTTGAAAAGAATTTGCTTCTGGCTCTTATAGTTGCGAAGTTTATTCGATTTCGAAAACGATAGATTCTGTTAAAACTCGTTTAATAAATGTTATTACAAAAAAAAAAACAACATTAAAAAATCGAAATCAACGAATATTTTAAAGGTAATGAAGAAACTGAGGAATAGTGGGAATGAGGAAGTCAATATCGAAGCAGTTTTCACAGTCATTTTCAAAGTGATTTTTACAGAGATTTTCACAGTGATTTTCACAGTGATCTTTTCTTGAATGATGAGATTGGAAAAGAAATATCAAGCTAACTTCACGATAGCGAAACCGTTTGAGTGTGCAATGGTCATATCGAGGGAGACTGTTGAATGTATTTTTTATTTTGTAAGTCAATTCAACCCTCCGTTTCGTCAATTCGACGGGAGCTTTTAGTATGTTTCGCCAAATAGACGAAGAAAGAAGATCAAGTTATATAAAAGTTGGCTATCATTAAATAATAATGTCGATTACTCGAGATCGAACTAGTTTTTTTGAAACTATAAAAAGGGTTTGCTTCTCGATGAAGTTGCCATTTGACAGGGCATCTTGGAAAGCCAAGAATGCATGTCGATATTCTTTGAATCCATCAAGATCGGATATTCGATGGCTACTTTGTCTCGTTAACTGTGATTTTTTAAAATTAACTGATGTTTATGTTTTATAATAGCATTAATCAAAACATTGGTTCAACTGATTTATAGCATGATTGATGCATAACCAAGTTTTCTCTATAATTTGATTTTCTTTTTTCCTAACTATTCCGCGGAAACTTTAAAAATAATTCCACTGCTTTAGTTATCTCTATCTCACGTTGTATAAGTCCGATCGGGTTACACTGTATAGCGCTAGAAGGATGAGATTTCGTGCTAAACAAACTTTTGTGGAATTTTTATGATTGGTTGACTCCAGATAATAATAGGTTTTTTTTACTACGTCTATCGTATTTTTGAGCTTCGACAGAATCGAGCCATGGACTCGAGTCGCGCCATTCCAACGATACAAGAGAAAAGTTTTGGATTGTTGCTTGTGGGCTGGTCGCCGTGAAATTTATATAAAATTGCGAATACCAATTTTTGCATATGAGCGTTATATTTTGTTCATAGAGATTTCGAAAACCGTTGAAAAAGCGCAAGTGAAAAAAATGTTTGCGCATCTCAATTTATATATATTAATTATTAATGTGATATAATGAATTAATATAATTAATTAATTAAATGAATTAATATAATTAATTAATTAAATGAATTAATATAATTAATATAATTATTTCAATTAATTGATATAATTAAATATATCAATATTAACAGAACAGTGTACAGATTTGAAAAAACCTAACGAACGAAGTGGTCTGCAAACATGTTAAAAGGATAAACAATCAAGATTCCTAAAAATGTTAAAAAGTCATACCTCTGAACATTTTCCATCAACTGGAAGTTGGTACCCTTCGTTTGAATCTTCTTGACCGATCCAGGTGCGAGTTTGTTTATCAGCTGGCAAAGAATCACGCCGTCTTTTAGAATGTCCTCGTAATTACCGGGCGGCAATTTTTCACCGAGAACATTCGAAATCCACTCGAGAACTTCAGCTTCCTGTTCCTTGTTACGCGGCTGTGGAAAAAAATGCGCAAATTAATTTTCGGCGGCGATCGTCGGGTATGTTGCAAGTGCGATCGGGTTAAAGTTGGGATCTGCAAACCGATTGTCTGTTTCTTATCACTACTACGAACCAAAATAGCATTGAAAAAGTAATCCATTTTTTTTTCTGTCAATGACTCGCGCCTATATAATTTCGCTGTACAGCAGTAAAATTATGTATCAACAAAAAGATCATTTCCACCGTATATAAAGTGCGTGTACGAATAGAACCACGAATTGAGATTTTGGTAGTAAAAAATATGACGCTGGAAATAAATAATATTTATCGTATTTTTAAGTTTCGACAGAATAGAGCAGCTGCCATTTAAATGAGACGGGCTATTCCGAGGACACAAGAAAAAAATATTGAATTGATGCTTGTGTGCTCTTCACCGTTAAACTTTACGACTTTTGGTATTTATTCTTCCAACAATCTTAACCTATATTTATGGAAGTCTGCATTCTCGAGATACAAAAAAAAACTGAAATTTGATAAAGTCTCTCCGTTCTTAAGATTGTCAATTATTTACTTTTACCACACATAATGTTCTGTAGGATGTATAAACATCATTAGAAATCACGCAATATATAAGCTTCAGTGATAAACATCGTTGCAGTTTAATGAATAAATATATTTAGAAAATTAAAGTTAGTGAGGCTTAATTGCTTACAATATTGAATCGAATGAACTTTAAAAAACTTAGACCAAACAATATAATAGAAGCTTAACTAATAAAACTAATTAAAAAAAATAAGTATAATAAAAGTATATAAATAATATTGGATAAATTCCAATATTTCTTCACCCCTAAGTACAATGAAAGCTTCTTTAAGAAATAAGGTTAGTTAAAAACATAATTATTACTTTTGGAACTTAATCGATAGCACCTTCGATCAGAAAATTGGAGCGAACAAATAAATAATGTAAATAATTAAATATAATTGAAAGTGACAGAACAAATGAGCATAATTACTAGATGACTAATTAATTGAATTTGAATATCAAAATACAACGTGAGCAAAAGCATTTTTTGTCGATCTTATTGGAAGGAAATATCACGTTACTCGAAGACTCGAACGGTTCCTATACCCTCGATGTTTTTAGCCCATCGGCTACCGTGACGTAAAAGTAGGATCTGGCACATTTCGGCCCAACGATAAATAGATATTTATAACACAATGCGAACCGTCGACTATACGAAGATAGTATCTCAATCCGAAACTTTATATTTGCGAGTATTCTCCGCAAAGCTTGCCCCTTTATAAATTATCTCGGTATCTCTGCGTGGTTAGCGTGGTTTTGCGTCAGCCGCGAGCGCGTCGCTTCAACGGACTAAGCTTTTTTTTAAAAGAGTGTATTTGGGGTTTCGTCTTTTCAAAGCAATTTCATTTTTTGCTCTCCGCGATGATTTTTTGTTAAACAATTATTTCAGTTGTTTATATAATTTTTGGATAAGGTAAGTCCGGGATTGTTGGCCATAGTTTTTCTTAAACACTATTTTAAAAAAACTTTACGCGTTATTGTAGATCTCTGTATTTATAATTAAAATTTAAACAATCAACGATGGAATAATAGAAACAAAAAGATCAATTTCTAATGATGTGATTACTAATGAATTTTTAGCCAACAGACCCATGAATCATTTCGACGGGCCATCTGTGTCCCTTATGGCCATTTACTCCGGAATGACCCCAAGGTTGGGCACATAGGTCGAAATAGACAAGATATCGTAGGGTTGTATACTGATGGTATAAAGGGTCCTCGAAGTCGAACGTCTCAAAAATCGCCTTGGCTCAAGATATACCTAAGGGTATGTTTACGGAAAACCGGAAGCAGGTGATCATTGATAAATTTCAAAGTCGGAAAGCATAAAACGTCTCGGCCGATTTCACGCTAAACCGACCGAATCCGTACGACAAACTGAACGGATCGCTCTCTTGGCTATCCGTAGAAAATTTATCAAAGCTCGCGCAATTAGACGCAGGGTCGGAAGCATGACAGTGACGGTTTTGCCCGAGTGTTACACGGAGGGATATACATAACACAAATTGCGTATTCCTGATTGACTCTTGTCCCACGTAAACTAATGTGGTCAAGGTTTGAACAAGTTTGAAACTTGCTCAACATTCGAAAGATTCATCATAGGATTCACGGGCACGAGAAACTTTTATTCCCAAAAGTTACGATTTTTTTTATCAATTGCTATACATTTTTCAGTTGAACTCTTGGTAGTTCTGACCTTTGGCGGGTTTTTTGAAAAATGGTCGCCGATTTTATCGTCGCTGGTAAATAGCTTCACTTTGTTATGAATAATGATATTATTTTTGTAGAGGAAGGTTCCTATAAATTATGAATTTTGTATTTTTTAACCCAAGCAAACCCAAACAAAACCCACAGAAATAATGTGTGTTTGGGATTTGTTAGGGTTTGTTTGGGTAAAACATAAAAAATTCAAAATTGATTGGAACCTTCTTCCGTATGAATGATATCGTTATCTATAACAAAATACAGCTAATTATCGGCAAAAAAATCAGGTACCATGTTTCGAAAAGGTCGCTACAGTACAGAATTATCGAGCTCTTTCTAATATAGAGTTCTTTATCAAATCGACGATCCATTCCAATTCGCATATTCTTTTTCGTCTATTGACAGCAGCAGAATCGGAAAAAGCCAAACAAAGGACATTGCAGACAAAGGCTTTCGGGCTCAGGTCTCAATTGATTTTTCGCGTACGATTGAAATTTCCTATTGAGGAGAGTGACGAGTAATTGGTAATTTTTATTATTTGCAATATTTTCAGCTTCGTAAGGGAAATATTTCAACGTTACTAGACACAGTAGTGGATACGTATTCTTGAAAACGCCTGGATTTATCTTGCTTCGTTCTGTTTTCTTCCATGAGCTATAAATATACCGGATGTGTTGGGGTGGCGACGCGATCTCTCTGCCGGCAACTGCTACATAGGATTATGATCATATAGCTACATAGAGGGAGGAGGGAGAGGGGAAAGTGGTTGTCTATAAATTGGAAGCATTTCCAGATTAAGTAAATACTTCCTATTACCAAAAATGATGGTATCCCAATGGATGTCGTATACGGCAAGCGTTACGCCGCCATTTTACAAACCTTATATTCTGCATCCATTCGGAAGCCACAACGTTTGATAATAACGTGGAAAGCTCTAAAACTAAAAATAAATACTTCCTCATCCCTACAGCGGGCTGAATGTGCGACTAAGTCTAAAATTCTTTAAAGTACTTTCAAGTTCATAAGCTCCATTAATGAAATACGAGAGAAGAGTGGTGACCCAGCAAAAGCAAATGTATATGAGTCTGGTATCTTTAGATTCATTTGTGTGTATCTAAATTTGCATTCTGTAGGAAACGAATACTCAGATGTAACCATGGATTTGGGCCAATGCAGCAATGCGTCAACCCCAACGAAACAGTTTTATAATGAGCTCATGTTCGAAACACTACGTGGCAAACGAGATCACACATTCAGTCGAAAATGTGCAAGTTTAAAAATGAAAAGCGTAGCAACCAACACTGGTGAATGGACGAGTAGTTTAAGCGGTTCTTCTCGTTGATAGTCGGGGTAATGATCATTCAGCCGTGCACCGGCTGGCGCATTCACCAATGAGCCGAAAGGCGTAACATCTGAGGCCACGATTTGGTCTTTTAAGCAAAATGTCCGTAATCAGAGATTCCAAAGTATGTGACGCAGCCTTAGCAAAATCGGTACAGGTTTTTTAGTTATTTAAAGCGACTGTAGATGTAACGGAAAGTTATGTTAAAACAGTTAAAACAGTTATGTTGTGTTATGTACCGGTAGGGATGGGTTTGAAGTTCGCAACGTTGCCACGCAACGAAAATACTATTATTTTTCTATTTAACCCGATTCATTTATCGTGAAGCGCTGGAGACCTAAGCCATTTGTCTTTTCTTCGACCTAATCCATTTTCTGTCGTTCTTTACAGCAAAACTAATATATCTATTACATTTTTTTGCAATCGTCTTGGTGTGCCCTTAAAGTAGAAGTATTCAAGAGTGTTCAGGAATTTTTTCAGATTTTTTCATTGCAAATAACGCTTTGTAAAATGCGTTGGGTCATGAGCGACCCACGATAAATCTAAGTGGTGTCGAAAAAAGCGATTAAAACTGATCGGGTTAAGCGTGTGACAAATTGCTGAGACCGCATCTATTTCACCATAAATCGCATAATCATGCATAATTATTAATACTCCATTAAGAAAAAACAAACATTAATTTTCGTTGCGTGGCAATGTTGCGAACTTCAGACCCATCGGTAGGGGCTAATAAAATGAGGTTTGATGGATTTAATGGATTATCAGGCTTTGTGCCTTGCAATTATTTCGAAATATGTATTATTTAACAGATTTCATTGAATCGAAGCAAGGTCGTACGTAAATTGGATAAATCGGATAATTATTATGCGCTATTGGCTCGAGGAATAATCGTGAGCGCTTAATGTACTCATAAATTATGGAATGCTTCACACCCAAATACGTACCGCCATGTTTCTTTCGTTGTTCTTTCCTGTTTCCCTTTCGCTTCCTCTGATTTTTTTTCGTCGCGAAGATTACGGGGACGTTCGTTGCTCACTGGTGGATGCGTGAAGTATTTCAGTGTATACACGAGGAGTGACGTTTTTCCTAACGTGAGACGAGTGTTGCTCGCGCAGAGTGGAAACTAAGTTGAAAACTGAGCGTCTCGACGCTATATGGCGTCATCCCCTCCGCTTTTAAAACCTACACGCGGATATCTCTTCAACCACTAACTATATATCAAAGCTTTTTTGGCACTTGGCCCACTGGGTATTCCCACACCCCCGCAATATCCACGAGTTTTTCACAGGGATTCTCGGACGTAACACGCTCAGATACTCGACTCTCGTGAACCTCAATATCAACCTACGGATGATTACGTTGCCGTTGTTTTTGATATTATTCCGCGTTTCTATTTCGAAATGAAACATTGACAGAATAGAGAAAGATGTCGAAATTATCAACGTTTGTTTTCGTCGCAATCCACTTTTTTTTCGGATGTTCGGGTATCAATCGTATGTAAGCGAAGCTTGTTCCGAAATTGCTCAGACATCGTTGCTTATACTTAATATCTTGGCAAAAAACGACATCGTAAGCATGCTTGAACCACCGTTCCTACAGGAAAAGACCCGTTAAATGGTAGAGATTTGACTCTATTGAGGAGATGCATCGCTGGGAGAGCTCGACGTCATACCAACCAGCGCATATCAAAAGAGCTTTCAGGATTGGGAAAAACACTGGTACCCGTGTAGAAATTGAAGTCGAGAAAAGGTACTAAACCTGATCAGCTTTCCCTAGATTTGGAAGAGAACTCAAAGCGGACGAATTTTCGCGAATTTTCGCGTCAATAAGACCGTCTAGTTGCGTGAAATAAATAATGAAATCATTTGAGATGTTGCACCTCGGTATTCTTTATTTCGGCGATATATATTTTTTAAATCTTAGAACTCGCTGTTTAAAAAAGAAACACTTTTTTAAATACTATCTTTAAGATTTATACTTTTTTCTTTGCTCTTAATTTTTTCATGACAGAAATCGCGACGAGAACATTTCGCTAATTCGTTGAGTCTTTATTCAGACAATCTATAATGCAAATCTACTGCTTGTAGAAAGATAAAATTACATTTACTTGCTATTTATATATTGTAACTGTACAAGTTAAAGTTACTTGCTGTACTGTTATTTACGATAACATTTTTTTTCGGATTGTTGATATTTAGAGGACCATAGAAATTAATGAAATTAACATCAGCGCTGAATTAAGAAATATGAATAAGACATCCTGATAATACTTTGATTGAACTTGTTATTCCACTCTTTATCATATGCATATATCATTTTCGCCACTATCATAATTCATTCTTTATTATGCCATTGTCACGCGTCGGTTATTATTGAAGAAAAAAAATATAACAATGAAACTAAGCATACAATAACAATAAATGTTCGCATACTATGACGTTGGAGTATTAACACCCTTGTACATATTAACCGTCCGGTCAATGACCAGGGTATCCATTTCAGCTTTGCACATAGAATTTATTAACGTTTTCTTTAAAAAAACTGAATAACCGTCTGGATCCCCGAAATTTAAGTAGTTTGGAACCCAATTTTTGTCAAATTTTGTTATAATCAATTATTTAATAACAGTTATTAACTATCAAACTTGATACCTCCTTCGTTCATTAACCAGTATGACGATTTCAAGTAAAATGTGTATGTATAAAGGATTTTTAAGAATTCAGGAATGGAATGTTAAAGAACGGCTTTCTACATTTTTATCTACAATAAAAACAAACTAAAATAAAGGTACATAATACAGTATTATTAGTGTTAATATTTATATTAAAATAACATTTAAGAGGAAAATCTCATTTTGATGCGATTTTTATCGCAACTCGTATATTCTTCCGGTACTGCTGAAATTCACATTGGTGTTCTGACAAAAGATACAGACGAGGAGTAACGTCCGGACATTCGAAAAAATAACTTTCGACAGTTCAATGGTAAACCGATTACACATAAAATATCTCCGGGAAGCCCAGAAACAAACGAACCCAAACAAACATACAAACACACACACACACCCAACAAACAAACAAACATACAAACACACTTACACCCGAACACACACAATCAAACCCAAACAATGATGTCTTGTTTGGGTGATGTTTTCTCGGAGTTATTTTGTCCGTGATCTTTCGTCGTGTGATATGACATGTTACCCTTTCGAATGTTTAGTCAAGGAATAGCCTTACAACTGCGTTTTATTGAATGAATGTTGAATTTATTAAATCCAATGATTAAATAAGCTACGTTTATAACGGGATATAATTTTAAAAAATACCAGGTACAAAGACTCCACCTTAAACAAAACATCAACGGAAAAACATGAAAAATGCAATATGCAAAGAAAAATGAATATATTCCTTTTCCAGAATAGTATCTCCCCCAGATTATTGTCATTTATTCCTCTCTTCGAACCATCTACGTTCGAGAATACGTATGACGAAAATACATTCGTAAAAATCTATATTCAAAATCCTCCGATTCTCAGTGGTTTGTTATTTATAAGTTCCATAATACTGACGCGCAAAAAATAATCCTCGGTAAGATAAGAGGGTGAACGACCCATTCTTATAGAAAGATAGCGGGTAAAAAAGGATGTGGAAACGAACGGGAGATCATTTATAAAAAAAGAGAGGCGCCCGTCGTCATCAGTGGTTCTTTCGAAAGCTTCATTGCGAGTTTACCCGCCTTATAATTTTCTGGAAGCTCGCCACATTGACGTTACACTCTGAGACCATCGCCGCGTTTAGATCTCATCAATCGACACAGTCGCGGACCCGTCGGGACGAGCCACGAGTGTATCACCTGCACTTTTCAATACACGCGCGCACCACACATGGTCGCCAAAATTTTGCGAATTTAGAACATACGAAGCCTCATATACCGACTTTTTGTATTATTTCATAATGTTTTAATTGTATCGAAGCTGTATTATTTCAGTTATGCATTCGTAAATCTCCTGCCCAACTTTACATGCCAGTTTTATCTCGAGCATTGCATACTCCGAGTGCTATCGAGTGAATTTACGCTAGAATTAATTATCAACGTCGATCGTTGGTCGATTTATTGTCGATACGATTGTCGATCTATCGATTATTTTTGCTAGCGGTATATATATTTATACGGTTTTATTTATCGCTTTTATTTGCATTACCTTTATCGCCTTTTACAAAATTGTTAACAATATCTCTCTCTCCCTCTCTTGGTTATTCGTTCATAGTTTTGGCTTTTGGTTTCGTTTTTTTTTAGTTTTACTTTTTCGTTTCCTTTCTTTTTCTTTTTGTTTTGAGAATTATCATGTTGTAGTATAGAATCGTACTTTCCGTCTCTTGTTAAGTTGCATCTGCGCCGTTTTTGAGTTAAATCTTTAGTTTAACTCAGAAACATAATATTAAATTATTAAGTTTAATTTTATGTTTCTCGAGTTTTAGTATTTTTTATTATTCTATTATTATTTTCATTATTATTATGATTTTCGTTTATTGTTAAGTAGTTATGATTTTGTTATATATATCTTTTTAAGTTTCTATTGCTATTATCATTTTATTTTTGTATTATTTCTTTTTCATGTACTTTCTCGTTTCTTATATTTTATTTAAATAGTGTGTTATGTATAGTGTAGTATCCCTTTATTGCCCGAAAGTTTTACTGGGGCATAATAAATTTATCATCATCATCATCATCATCATCATCATCATCATCATCATCATCTCTCTCTCTCTCTCTCTTACAAACTATTTTGCTCGCTATCACATAAAACTTAGGTTCCCTGTCATCTTATAATTCATTTTTTCGTAATTATCGTTAGTATAAAAACTAATTGAAGAAACGAAAGTTTCTCCTTATTTAACCGTTCGCACTCGCCCTTTTTTGCTTGGGTGAAACAGCAGTTGTAAAATCTCAGCAAGTGTTATGAATTTTGTACCTCTGAACTAGTATTATTTATATTTATATATTTTTTTATTCTTTGTTCATAATTTATAATAATTTAATTATTTATTTTATTTCATTTATTGTTGGTGAACGATCGTCACCATTCGAGTGCAACGAGTTAAACTCACTGTCGTAGCGTAAGCGTATTGGAATAGCGTCTTCGAAGTATTTGAAGTCTGAAACTTGGAAGAAAATTATTTATTTATTTATACCTTTCGCGTCAACATTTTAAAAAGACTCTCTGTAACGTAAAACTTGCTGGACTAATTCATGATAACCGTGAGTAGTTTTCAAAATGAGTCGTACAAAAAAACCCTCCTTTTATGCCTCCGAACCTTTGAATGTTGTTAGAAAAATTGGGCTTGCAAAAATATTCACAGACTTTATCTTTTATTTGAAAACTATTAATTTTCAGGAATTAAATTAGTACGTTGGTCCTGAAACTTCACTATACTATTTGTAGAAAAAAAATCGTAATGATAGACTTAATAGTTTAGTTGTATATGCAAAATTTCGTCTAAAAGCAGCGTCAAACAAAAATTTAAAAGAAAACAGAATATCTTTCGAGCCATTCAAAATAATATAACGTAGGGTTTGAATCGATTAGTATGAGATCCTCTATCATCATAGTATAAGTAGTGAGTACGATATTCTACGCGAACATAATTTTCGATGGTGAACATATTTTTGTATACACTACCTAAAGAATTTGGAGGAACAAGGTTTTGTTTTTATTTGTTAGGTCACCATGAATGATCAGGCTTTTTGATTTGGGCGTTGAAAGCTTAAAAAATACCTTAATTCCATGGTTTCTTTGGAAATCAAGAAACATTTCGATATTTTTCCTTTCGATATATTTTTTTTATCCGCTCATTGACAGCAGCTCCAGAAGTATTTTTAACCCTGAGGTTGCAAAGTAGAGATTTTAAGCTTCGTAACGCTTTTTATTATTTCAAAACGACTATATGTCTATGAATTACAGCACGTCAAAAAATTGTCCGAATATTTTTTTTTAATACGGTTGCGTACATTTTTTAAAGTAGTATATAAGTTTATTTGACATCTTAATATCGGTGCTGTACTGCATTTGTAAAAATTCGTGCATAGCATTTTTTAAAATAATTCTGGCGGTCATTTATAGCACTTTACAACAGATTTTGGCTGTACTTTATCACGCTCCCAGATCTTTCAGTATAATGGATTTTTATTAACAATAACCATGATGTTTGGTCTTTATGAAATCCTGAGTCATGGGATGTTGGCTATACTACCATCATATAAAGCACACAAGAGGAGTAGATATCCAATTGAAAATAAAAATGCATAATTCATAAAACCAAATTAAACAAAATAATACTGTAACGTTCAACGCACATACTGTTTATTATTAACAATCACATTATTCTCTACGTTAGGGCCTACATGATGTATCAATATTTGAGATTAATATGTTTTTTTTTTCTAAGATATTCTGAGCTAAAAGTAATCGGTGCGACTACATTCCAGTCAGTAATCGACGAAATTTTGACCAGGCAGACGATTAGCTGAATAATAAAAAACTGAAAGTACCAACCTGGGAAAATGTACACTTACGCGATAATTGTTTTCCGGAACTATTTTATGATTACATTAGATTAAAGATATTTATTTTTTTTCCGGTTTTATCGAGTATTTGTTGAATTTATGCACTTTCCGACTTGTAATTTATTTGTTGATATTTATTTTTATTTATGTTTTGATCGAGAATTCGTTGAATTTTTGCGCTTTGTTTTTTCTACTTGTTTTTTCCTTTTTTTTTGTCGTACCGTCCTTGTGCTTTTTTCGTGCGAGGGCATAATTCTCAGCATCACAGTCTCCAGTGGCCGGACTGCGCACACACGCCAGCTATTTCGGGGGAACGTGTATATAGTACGGGTATAAATACAAGTTTACCCATTATGATCGATTGTCGGACGAGCGACACGGCAGCAAGCCGCACGCTATAGTCGTGCCGCACAGCACCTCTCGTGCGGATCGTTCTCTTCGCGGCCGAGGCGTGGCGCTCTGACCCGTTTCTTCTCACTCGTGGAGAATCCTCGCGGGCTCTTTATAAGTCCCAGCAACGTCGTATCTCGTTAGCTTTGCGCAGTGGCGATATCGTAACCAATGAGGTTCTACCGAGGTGCGATTATTGCTAGTTGAAAACTTTTACCAATACCCCGCCAAGACGATGTGAAATACCATCGGCTACGGCAATTTTTGAAAGTTTCTGCGGAAACTGATATCATTAATAAAACAAAAAATTGCTTTTATTCTTTGAATTTGTGCGATATAATCCATACTTTCGGAGTAATTAATGGAAACAGTCTAATAATGCAATATTTCAATTTACTCTCGCTTCCATTCCATCGAAGTTTAGGAAATAAAATAGAGTTCTCGAAATATTATGTTTAGAGAATTTAGAGGATGAACGTTTGTAAATATTTAATAATACACGGTAGATTAAGAATGTGTAACTAATTCATGTAATAAATATAAGTCCAAGGCTAAATAATATCGAAACCTCAGTTTCTGTTTGTTTCTTTTGTTTTTTGTAATTTAAGAAAATAGTTGATGTCTTTCACTATCATAAATCAGGTTATTCCTGATTTGTGAATAGATTAGAAAAACAAAAAAAACAATGTGATATTGGGATAGACTGCAGTAGCATTATTATAAGGTTAATAAAAAGAAAATCATCAATTATTATAGTAGCATTATTATAAGGTTAATTAAAAGAAAGTAATCAATTATCATCATTGAAGCGTATATTATTATTGCGGAAAAATGAGATTCGTTATCAAAATCATGCTGTTGAAAGGATTATTTATCGGTAATAAATAAAGAAAAACAACTTGGAATTTCTAGGTCGCAATGATTTTCTAGGAATTATAGACTTTACTTTCATTTCCCCCGTTGATTTAAATTGCAAGTTTAATACAATTTTAAACAATTTATAAAGCGATAAATAAATTACAAGTTTAAAAATTTATAAATTGTTTAAACTTGTAATTTTTTGTAAGTTTAAACAATTTATAAAGCGATAAATAGAAATATAGTTTTAGTATCAATAAATATATATCCTCAACTTTTTTTTTCAGGTTGCTGGAAAACGCGAGGCTGATCAAGAAGCGGAAGCGCAGAGATGGATAGAAACAGTGGTTGGCACACGGTTCCCACCAGGTAAGATTCGCACTCGTGAAACGCGGGTATACCATCATCGCGCGGAAAAACACGTACGCGCGCGTCCGTGGACGTAGACGATCGCCAAGTGTCGACACTGCCGACCGGATAGAAATCAGGAGACTAGGAACTGATGAAAAGCTATCGCAACGACGTCGAGCGCGATAGATCGAGTACACCAGCTGTGTCTGATGTTTGTTATGATGTTGCCGAGCCAATGGGCGTGTTCGCGAACGGTTGGGAGCAGAAAGCGCACGCGTTCGCTAGGATGGAACACGATGGGGCCTCACGTTTGAGTGGAAGAATGTGAAAAACCAAGCTTTCAAGCAGGCAAAGCGCGTTTAACGACTCATTCTGGGGGGGATTTAGTTATGTAGAAAAGTAGCCAGGGGTCGCTCATATTTTTCCGACAATTTCTGGACTTTATTAGAAAAGAAATATTTTCTCGGATAAAATCAAGAAATGAAATACAATCGCTGAATACAAGATGATTTTATGGAAATATTAAGTACACTGGTGCCAACCAGGAAAAGGTAATATTCTTAAACATCCGATTACAATATTCTTAAACTTAATTTAAGTTTAAGAATATGTTGATTCGCAAAGTAATTATTTTTTATATTAATTAATCAATTTTTATCGACTTCTACGACGATTTCAAAATGTCCCCGCTACGGAGACACCGACCGCAAAGAGTTAAATACAAAATTACTGCACATCATTAACTCTTCAAAACTTTGAATTATTAAAAAAATGACAGTGCGTTTAATAATTTGGCCAGGTAGTGTCCACAAACAACAACATAACACGGAATCTGTTGGTGATCGTACGAATTCATATATCCGTTATAATAGCAATATGTCGGTTGACGAGATGAAAGTGATCGAACGAGATTTTATTTTTATTTGGTTTCGAGCTATTCTTATCAAAGCCTCACGATTACTGTAAAAGCTTCATAACACGGATGAAAGTTTTCCATCGCTTTTTGCGTGTTCGAAGTTTTCATTTATTTGATATGTTATGAAGAAAAAAAGGAAAAAATTAATTATATCGCGCACGCCCTTTGCGTTGAGACGAATATCCATGATTTCCTGTTAATCGAAAGTGGCAGAAGTCTTGAAGCTTCACGGGTACCCGCACCCTCGTTGAACTTGACGAAAACTGTCGAATCGATGGTCGTGGAGGAACGGTATTACAACTATATTTCTGCGAATACACCCCCTCGGTGGCTCTTGGTAAATACTCTTTTGCTTCATGATTGCCGGGTGCCAATTTCAGGACGCATGAGGTCGCTAAGGTTAAGCTCGTGGGGTAGATCAGTATTTGGAAGAATTCGAATGAGTGTCGGACACGCTGATTTCTTGATATTCCTACATACATATTGAAAGTAATTTAGCTAGATGCTTCGCGTTCTTTCTTTGCCTGTCTAATCATTCTTATTAAATCATCACTGTTAAGTACTTATTTTCATATATCCATTACATTTATTTATTTCTCTCGATATTTTTGTTTATTCTTTTTACGTAATTTTGGTTGCTCCTCATTCCTATATTTTTATATCTTTATTTGTTGCTACCTATATTTTTCAAATTTATTTTCCCTATTTTGGTATACCCTTGTTTTTATATTACAAACTTTCTTCTGATTATTTTTAACACTGCTTGTACCCTTGTTGCGTTATTTGTTGTTATATAATTGTTAAGCATTTTGTTCTGATAATTATGGGAATTATCGTTTTATTTTTGTTACGGGAATAATAAATAAATTCAAATAAATTACCGTTCCTCACTCATTCTTCTTTTTTAAATTTTATTTCCCAAGTTCTCGAAAAAGTTCGTGAATTTTCTTGACTTTTCAAAACGTTTAATGGGCTACGTTTTTGCTACGATTATATTTTTATTGTTTCCGTTTTATATGACTTGTATATCGTTGCTAATAATTGTATAGAAAAATTATAACAATAACGAAGAAGAAAATGAATCCGGCGTTACAGGGGTAGTTTCGAAACTCTTGTTCGTCCTGATACCCTGACAAAGGGCGCGCTTTGTTACGTCACAGTAAGCCACTTCTCGGCGAGGGAAGCTTCAGGAACACCCGCGATCAGGGGTTGTTCGCTTGGATCCTTCGCAATCCCGATGACGTCCATGTGTTCCTGATGCGTCAAACACGCCGGGCGTCGACGCAATCCGCTATTCAAACATTCTTGACACAGCGAAGAAGTAAGGGAAAGGAAAATAATGAAGCCTAGTAATAATAAGGGTGTATGTGTAGGTATAAGAAAGGAAGGGAGGAAAAGAGATTGTTCGATCGATCGATCGATAATGTTTATTACGTCATTTTTAACTCCCGAGCGAATACAAAAGTACACGCGATAACGAGGACGAGTAAACAGAAATTTGAAAAGATGAAGATTCCATACAAACAACCCAAACAAATGAAACCAACTTTATTTTGAGGTTATTAATCGACTAGTTCAATAACAAACGAAGAAAATATTCGAAGCATAAAATAAAGGCCGGATACAAAACGAACGTAATATATTTAACTAGATATAAAAAAAACTTATCTAGAGTTTTACCTCAATATGAGAGATGGATAAATAGATAAACGGGTAGGTAGAAAAGAACCGGGGAAGTAGTATAAAGTAGATCAGGAATTGACGAGGATCGGACCGAAAAACTGGTGAATTTTCGAATTGTCGAATCGTCCGTCGAACAAATACGTCTCGTTGCGGGAACTAAATAATTAAATCATTTGCGATATTGCATCTCAGTATTTTTTATGTCAGAGATATATATTTTTACAAAAGCTTACAGTTACCGGTTCAAAAAGTGTTTTTATACTAGCTCTAAGATCTCAATTTGTCTCTGTTCTCTATTTTTCTGGTAAATATTCAGAAGTGTAACTGTGGTCAGAATCGAGCCAATTCTTTGTGTTTGTTTGGTTTGTTTGTTTGGTTTTGTTTGTTTGGGTTCGTTCGTTTGTTTCCTTGCGTTTTAGCGGGAGTTGCATTTCCGAATATTTACTATTTTTTTTATCTGAAAAAATTGTAACAACAACAACTCGCTACTTCGTTGAGTCTTCATTCGGACAATCTAGAATTAAAATTTACCGCTTGTGAAGAGATAACGTTACACGTCTTGCTATACTTTTATTTACGATAAAAATTTGTTTTTCAAATTGTTGATATATAGAGAATCATAAAAATTAATGTAATTAACATAAGTGTTTCATTAGAAATATGAATAGGTCACACGAATAATATTATGATTGCATTTGTTATTCCATTCTCTATCATATAAATACATTATTTTCACCACTGTCATAATTGATTCTTTCTAATGGCCTTGTCACGCGTTGATCACTGATGAAGAAAACAACATAGCAATAAACTGAAGCTTAAAATAACAATAAATCTACCCATACGCTGACATTAAAGTATTAAAATTCCTGTTTACGTTAAACGTATTATTTAAAAATAGATCGAGATTAAATATTTTGAAAATGCCAATGTTTTGTGCACGAAAGGTTTTTGTGGTATTTCTGATCTGTTCCATAAAAGGACCTCGCTAGGTAAATCAAATAAAATCAGAAGGCAAGCCAGGCTTGGGCCATACGTTAAATCGGAAATACCCGGCCAAATTTCTGCACGGGGATCACTTGTAAATATAAGTGGATTTTGAGAAATCGAGAATATGTATATTTCAATTTTTAAAGAGAAAGTTATGCGTCTTATAAAAATTTAATTTTTTCGCGCGTTTTTTCAAATTCCGATGAAAAACGGTCGCACCATTTTCCATCTGGTGTATTACTGAATACAACTTTTTTTCAATACAATATAACTATTGGAAATAAATAGCTTATGACTTATCTCACGTGCTCTCATACGCCGTATTAACTGCATCTTTTCGGATGACTTTAGCCTTTTAAACCTTCGCGCCAATTTTTTCAACCGGAGACCGAAGAAGTTGCATTCTTAGTAATTAATTATATTTTACCATGTTTGAAACAAAATTGTTGGACCGATGATAAAAAAAACTAAATATATATAAATCAGTTATTCAATGAAAATAAATAAATATGAAAATACATTTCGTAATAAATACAAATTAAAAAAGCAAAATGTTCATTGAACGTTTCATTGAGGACAACGATCCATCCTGAAATATGAGTCATCGCAGAATTCACCGTTTTCGATACTGTGGATTCGATAATTATTGCAACGTAAACATGGTACGAGAACTGTAGCAAAGAAAAAAAGAAAATCGTTGAAAATGAACATTTTGAACAACTGATTTGTTTTCTCACACTCTCAACATAGTTTTGATAAAAAGTCTTAGGTGTCCTGTACGTTGTCTATTCACACAAAAAATCAAATATCTCGATGACGAAAAATTGTACAATTTATCAAATGGGTTTTGAAGTGGATAAATGAAGTTTCATGTTGCTTCTTTAATTTTATTTTTGCGATTGTTTCAAAGCCTGCTTCGCCATTTTGGACATGCCGGATTTTCACGATCCGTTGCACATTGCAAATTTGCATAGACGGACTTTTGCAAAAAATAATATCATCATTTTGTAATAAGTTCGGGTTTTTCTTGAAAAACGGTCGGTTTTCGAAAAGCCAGTATCGTGCGGCAAAACTTGAAAACTATGTCGAATAAAATATTTTGTCGAAAGAGTAAAAAGTTGTATTTTGTTATTTTGGAGTCACTATATTATTTTTAAAAAATCCTGCAAAAATGGTTATATATTGCTATTTTTGCTAACTGTTAATAAAAAAATAGCGATGCAAAGAAATTCCGGGAGAATCTATAATACTTTAGTAACTTAACAAAGACAAAACACATCTCTTAACTCCTTATAAATGTTCAAAAGATTCAAAATTATCAAGGTACGCCATATGATGCTAGATTCTCGGAAAACTGCATTTAAAAAAAACTTGATAAACCAACGAAAAAATTTGAAAAAAAATGCAACTAAAGCTGATGGTAACCTTTTCAAAGATCTTGTCACTAAATGATGAAATTACTATTTTTCAAAATCCAGCATGCGATTTTGAAAAGTGTAAAAATTGTGAAACAAACATTTTAAAAGGTATAGGTATGCAAAAAGATCGCAAAAAAAAAAAAAAATGATAAACTAAGTGAAGCTAGGTTTATCCGCTTCAAAAGGCTGTTGGGTGAGTTGGTATAAGATCTTTTCAAGAAGATATTCCATATTTTGTCCAAACAGCGAACTTACATAATGTCTAATACTTTTGAGTACGACTTTGTATACTTAGATGACTTATCGTGCTTTCGAGAATTTATCGAGCCTCCAACTTCGACTGTCGCCCTGGTTGTCGGGAGGATTCGATGGAGGTGGCCAGACGCCGGGACCATCCCCACTCGTCTCTCTACGTGTGTCACTGCCGACGCGATGTGGCGTTGTTAGAGATCCCCTCCATAAAGCGCTATCTGCACGCAGGCAATAGATATATGTATATCCGGTCATGCGTCATTATACAGGCTGCTATGAGGACTGTTCTTGAAGTTCACTATTTTCAAAATTACGTCTCCCCACGTGCGACGCTTTTAGGAAATTCGCCTTGGTACGTTCCACGCCTTTGAACTTCTACGATCGAATGTCGCACCTGTCGTTGGGTGTCAATACTCTTGACTATGTGGTAACATTTCTACGACTGTTCGGCGTCGCACGCATTTTGTGCTGACGTCATTTGAGTTGAGAGAAAAATAAAAACTTTGGAATGAATGCCTACATGTTTGTCCCATACATAGAGGGTTCCGTATTTCAGCGATCAACTTTACAGAGGGCATTGATTTTTTGAGGCAGTGGTCTGTTTCATAAATGTATCTAGTAATTCTGTACTTTAGCGACTTTTTCGAAAAATGGTCCCTGACTTTTTTTTGCCGATAAATGTATCTGGTAATTCTGTACTTTAGCGACTTTTTCGAA